>JAUTXW010000945.1:665000-780000 GCA_030620095.1 Kuschelorhynchus macadamiae
AGTTGCCCTAATCTCCTCCAGAAATTCCTTTTGAATTGAAATATTGCAAGGAGGAGGTCTTTCTTAATATATTGTATTTCTTAAATAAGTTTTTACACATTTGAAGCAAGAAAAACTTCTTTCCACTGAAGCACACACTGACACAAAATTGTCAAAATAAGGGAAAACAATCTATATGCTTCGGTAAAAATATATTTATTTTCATTAATTTTTTTCACTTGCTCTTGCAGCGATATATTCCAATTACTCTCACTGGCAAAAAAAAACCAAGCTCATTTTTAAGTCGTTGACTTTTTGAAAATATTTCCCCATATAACTGTAACACATTTTCAAACGGGCCAGTCGGAAAATTTAAACTATATTCGGAAAATTTAGCAGAACCTGCCAAACATGAAAATGTAAGAAATCTTAGTGTCATTTCCATTAAAATATTGTCTAATATTTCATAAAAAAGGGTTCTATACTTAGCCCTAATTTCTTCAGGTGAAAGCTTAGCAAGCTCACGTTTGTAATGATTTATTTCTGTAATAGAATTTGCTTTATCAAACATGGTAATAAAAAAATGTTCATTTCTTTTTATACAGAGCGCCTCATGACAGCGTTTTATATTAGATATGCAAAAATGAATGTTAAGCGATTTTTTTGAAGAACGTCAAATAGTATGTCCGTGATTAAAAAAATGTCATTAAACACTAATGCCAGAAACGTGAATTCAAAATCGTTCATCTCACCTAAAAATCCTTTCGCCAGGCGGATTGATTTTTCATCAGATTTGTCACAGTTTGTAATAAATTCAAAGACGTCTTTTAATTTATTCCAGTCTTGAACAATCACATTTACTAACTTCGAATTTGAAGTTGTAACAACACTATAAATAAATATAACACGAAACAGTCAAGTTAACTTCAAAGGAACTCACCGGTTGCAGCGAAATCCGCGAAAATAAAAGTAAACAACCACCGCAAACTGAACGACACGTGGGTGTAATGTACTGCGCTCGGTACTGCGCCTGCAATTCACCGACAGCGTTGTATAGCGCTGGGCTCGACGTCATCGGGTACGCGTTGTAATGGCAACATAGTAGGAAAATCGTAAACTAAACATAGCCCTCTAGCAAAATGATAAATCAAAGCGGTTTGTGTCACTGTTATAGTTGTTATAATAAAGTTCGATTGAAAGTTTTAAAAAGACAACGGTCACGAAAAATATTTATTCGAGATGTACAGTTTATTTTTACCAATTAGGTGAATAAATGAATGTAAAAACTAAAATTTTAAGATATATATAGTAAATATAGTTAGATGTTTGCTTGTTTATTTTTCCTGGTGATGTAGCACTTCACCTACTTCACCTGAATAGCCGCCACTGCCCCGGGAACTTTAAAACGTGTTCTCCTGAGTTATCGGAATAAAATTGTATGCCTTACAGGAAAGGTACTTAACCTGCCATTTTCAAAAATAACAGCATATAATCGATTTTTACATTTTTTTAATAGTCCATTACCCAGAATGTTTCGCTTAAAACTCCGAACACTGTCTTCTCGGGAATTAAATATTTTTCTACAAATATCCCCTAGGGCTCATTTAGAGATTAAGTATTTTTAATTTCCTCACTTTTTTTCTAGTTTACTGTAGAGCTTACATCGAAATAAACACATTTCAGCAAAAAAAATTGCGGTTTTGCGAAAAAAAGCATAACAAATAGTTATAACTTTGTAAGGCACTATATGGTTAAAAACGTCTACTTTTACTTTAATTATGTTGCACCCTGAATTGATAATTATAGTATATTATTATATAATAATATTGTTTTTAATTTAAGTTTTTAAAGAACTAATATTATCAACAAGATATGTTAATTGTATTCAACTAAAAAATTCTTAAACAGAAAATTAACTGACATTTGACATTTCATGATTAATCGGCCATTTCCTCGTATTCAAGAAACAATGCTGCCAAATTTAATTTCATTTTGTCAGCAAAGAATTCATTACTATTTATTAGGGTTGTTATTAATAATTAGGCTTAGAATATATATGCATTTGAATGAAAGCATATACAAATGCATATTTTGGCAGTTTTTGTATTTAAATGCATATTTTGCAGTTATTAGAGGAAAAATGCATATACTCTAATTTTTCTGAATATATTTTTATTTCCCAAGACAAATTTGATGTAGTTCAAATATAATCCATAATAATAAAATAATAAAAAATGTCTAGTTGCTGGCAGGCCAATGGTTTTACCCATCCTTTCTTAAAATTGTTATAGGTACCTAATAAAACATCTGCGCTTTAAAAACTATGGATTTACCACGGATGTACAATCATAAATACGCACGTTTTAAGATGGTTTAAGAAATAAGAAATAATTTTTCAATTCAGTTTAGTTTACACATTGTGGCGTGAACATTGTCCAATATGCCGAAAGAAAAGCGTTCATTAAGTGCGGTATTAAATCAATCCGTGAAAGATTTTCCTGATTTTACGACTGACGGTTTTGTGCTGTTTTGTAAATATTGTGATGTTCCTGTTACTACGAACAAGAAATTCCATACAACACTTAGGAACTACAAAGCATCAGATCCAAAAAAGTAAAAAGTGCCCTCTGAAACAAGTTTTAATCACCACAGCATTTTCACCAGGACCGGGACCCAACCGATCAAAGTTCAATGAGGATTTGTGCAAGGCGTTTATTAGTGCGGATATTCCACTGAATAAATTAAGTAATCCTGCCCTGAAGTCATTTTTGGAGCAGTACATAAAGACATCAATTCCACATGAATCCACGTTAAGGAAAAACTATGTTCCAGATTTGTACAATAAGACAGTTACCGAATTGCGGGAAAAGGTAGAAGATAAAAGTATGTGGGTGTCACTAGATGAAACAACTGATGTGGAACAGAGATGTGTTGCTAGTTTTGTTTTTGGTGTGTTGGGTGTAGAAGCAGAAAGGGATAAATCATATTTACTTACAATGAAGACCTTAGACAAAGTAAATTATTCAACTGTTGCTGGATTTTTCAACGACTCTCTTACTCTCTTATGGCCGGGTGGTATTAAATATTATAGAGTGTTAGTGGCAATTACAGATGCTGTTCCATACATGTGTAAAGCAATGAGTGATCTACAAATATAGTACCCTAAAATCAAACATGCCACATGTCTTGCCCATGGTCTTCATCGAGTTGCCGAACAAGTTCGTGCTTTTTATCCACGAGTGAATGATCTGATTTCCTCGGTGAAGAAAGTATTCCTAAAAGCTCCGACTCGGGTAGAAAAATTTAGGGAAACTGCAGGAAACATCCCCCTGCCCCCATCACCAATTGTAACTAGATGGGGAACGCTGCCATTTATTACGCAGAACATTTCGAGGCAATACAAAACATAGTCAACCAATTTAATGCGGAATACTCACATTGTATACAAGAAGCACAAAACGTTTTGCGCGTGAGGATTTAATGTTCATTAAAAACAATTTTTCTGGCTTGTCTGATACTATAAAAAAATTGGAGATGAATGGACTTCTTTATCAAAAAGTAAAAATGATAGAAAAAGTGAGTGAAACTATAACTAACACTAAAAATAAAGTAATTTCTCAAAAATTAGCTACGGTTTTACAAAAAAATATTGGTTAAAAAAATTTGAAAAATATTAGTGCAGTTTTGGACAATAAAGAGACATTGAATCCAGATAATGAACAATTTTTAGTAAACAGTGATTTGAATATGTTCCAATTGTATCTTGTGATGTTGAACGAGTATTTTCTGAGTATAAAGTGCTATTGTCAGATAATAGAAAAAAATTTGAATTTGATAATTTGTTACATCATATAGTTATAAAATGTAACGGCAACTTGTTGAATAGCGTAAACAATAAATTTTAAACAGGTTTATTCTTTAGTTAGTTTGTTTATTTAGCTATATATTAAAATTTTATTTAAAAATTGTATTAATGTAATAATTACTGGTAAAAATAGCGTCTTAAAGATATCTTGAAGTGTAAAGAATATAATATTTTAATTGCTATACTTTTGCTTTATTTCTGTTTTTTTGATCCGATAATGAATGCATTTTTAAGTGCATATTTTCCTTTGTCTCGGAGCATATTTGCATGCATATTTTTAGATTTTTAAATGCATAATTATCCTAAGCCTATATAATAATATATTGTTGCATAGTTGAAACGCTGCTACAAGGTGAAACAGTAAAGGGTTAGCACCACGATAAGCGCCCAAGACATCATCAATAAGGCCATAACATAAATGCCCGCACAGTACAAAAGCTTCCAGCGGAGCTGGCAGCCACCTTTGATACAGTCGGTAAAACGGTTCGGGTTAGCATCAGGTTAGGTGCCAAAAGCATCATTATTAAACAAAAAAACGGTTTAGCGGAGTCACTAGGTGAAAATGTACCCGGTTAGCACCAGGTTAGGGGCCGAAGGCATTATCGTTAAAGCCATAACATAAAAAATGGTACAGCTCAAACACTGGCAACGTAGAGTTAGGTTTAAAATATTTACATCATAAATCAAGAAATGTAAGGCCATTTGGCAATATTGTAAGTGTCTTTTATTTCTAATATCATATGGAAATTTTGCACTGCAATATTTTAAAATTTGTAGGAAATTTGGTTAGTTTGAGTCAAACGTGCTGCGTCTGAAATTTTTTTTAATGTGTACAATAGGACATAGGCTTCCGTTTATAATTTGAAAAAATCGTAAAATCCAAAATACTTACTCTTAAAAAGACCTACTAAATTTTAAAAGCAAACGTTAAAAACATTTACATTTTATTTATTATCGTTAATGTTAATGGTACAATTTAAATAACTTGAAAAATGAATTCCTTCCACAGATCTACCTTCGCTCTCTTCCCAAAATACGCCAGGAATACATTTTTAGTATATTTCCCAGAAACGCCTTTTTCTTCATAACATTTCGCAAACTTATCGTAAGCAATCTCATATTACATTCGGAATTTTCTGGGCAACACATCCAAGGTAGCTCGATTGGCCGCTTGATCTATATCTTTAAATGAGTCGATGGAACCAACCATCGTTTTCTTCTATATTTCTTTCATTTGAAGCAAAATCCACAACAGCGTTTTAAGGAACTGATAGGATCTTCTATAAACACTTAAGCAAGGTTGTGAGGTTTTATTGACAAATGTCAACATCGATAATTTTATATATGATGATATTTAAAACTATCTGCTTCCAATTTATTAAATATCCTAAAAATTTAATTTGTAACTGTGTTATTGATTTTTATTTCAGTTGGTAGAAAAAATATTGTATGATACTTGTGTCTAAAGAATTTTTAAGGCACTCATGTGAATTGCAAAATGAGCGAAGCGAAACTTCACATGCGTGCCTTAAAAATATACTTTTAACCGAGATCTTTACATCATAAATAACTAGTAAAAATTTGGTACCTACTGTTTCCAGGGTTGTTCCTGCGGCAACTATCGCCCGCGTTCGATAATTATGTAGGTATTCAATATTTATTATTTCGTAATTATTTATTAAATACAAACATTTAGGAAATTTAGATATTATTTTAGTCTGTTTTGTGTACCTATAGGTAACATATATTTATAGTTTTAATCATTCTTAGAAAATTGTACAGTTGGCGACAAATATCCGTACAGTGACATTTCAGCCTAATCTCATTTTATGATATTTTGGTAATACGGACTTTATTTTAACTTTTTACTTGGATTATTACCACGCGGATTGGGTGGGGTTAAAAGTTTACCTAAATACCCTATTAAGGTTTTTTTTACACAAATAAGAGATTTGATTTGAAATATAATATTATAAAATATAATATATATTAAATCTAATAAAACAAAAATTCAGAATTCTTATATAGTTTCTTCCCCCTAGAATAATAATACTCGGTCTATTGCAAGGCTTATACTGAGCTATTAGACCGAGTTTTAGACAAACGGAAAAATATTAAGAAAAATTAAAGTATCTTTTAATTTTAAAGTGTTGTTCATGTAACAAACTTCAGTTTTATCTTTATCTTGAGTAATAAGAACTAACATTATTATTGGTTGTTTTTAGACATGTGACGTCAATAAATCAATAAAAATGTTTATTCTTAATGATTAAACTGATTGCTAATACTAAATGTTTTGCTACATGAACCCAACTTTATATTACAGATATTTGCTGCTACAGTTAATTTTTGTTATTTGGCCAGACCTATCTGTCGAAACATTGCTTCACAAGACCTGAGCTGTTATCTCGGCTGCTCTATATGGGCCTCGAAACCCTGTCATTTGTACCACGAAAGCAGCAGTTTCACGCGAGTCTTGCGTTAGGAACTCCACTAAGTTGGTATTTTCATGGGTTATTTTTCTCACCGTGTTTTACGCTTTTGTGGACAGTGCTCTTGACTGGGCCAAATGATTTAAAACTCTCTCAAGAGACTAATCTTTTTCTGTTAGAGTAATTATTCCAGTTTTTTTTGCAGGGATACTTAAATGTGGCATATTTTATACTATTATTTAGAACTTGACAAAACAAAAGTGACATAAAAACTTGATAGACGTCAACAAGTAATCACTATGCTGACCGGTTAGGTGTCCGAGTGTGTTTACGCATTAGCCGACTGGGTATGGAACTAGTACGGCCAGGTTCGAATCCTGTTGGAGACACAGACTTTGTTAGGTCGTGTGGCGAAAATCCATACAAGGAAGAGTGCAAAATGAATTTCACCTTTCATGCTATAATTCACGCTGGTAACCAGGTCGGGGAATCGGATGTTCCCGTAGTAGTATGAAAATTTAAAAAAAAGTGTTTCAGACGCATTTAGCTTGCTTGGAAACAGTGAAAAAGTTATTTTTACTTCCCACGTAGGAGGGAGTACTGTAACCCTGAAAAATTTTTACAGATTTTTGCGTTTATGGGTCCCCCGAAAAATAAAGTAGCCCTAGAGGAGATAATGTAGAAGCTCCCAAAACACGAACATATTTTATTTGGTTTTAAAGCGGCTATTAAAAAAAAACGGAAACATATCAAATTTATTTTATCTCTTTGTATATATTTTTTTTTACTAAATAGGGTGTTCAGTTAAGGGCGTTCACTATCCATATCTCGAAAGTCCTTCCTCTTTGCGTCTTGAGAAAAAAAATAGTATGACAAAAGTAGTCACGAGAAACTGACACAAAATATTTTTAAGTTTATGACTGCAAAGGGGCGGAGTTGCTAGGGTGAATTTTAAAAATTCTACCAAAACTCGCAGAACTAGAAATAACTTTTAGTACCTTATTGGAAAGAGAGAGGGGAGTTTTTTAGTTACAAAATTTTTAAATCCCTATATCTTCTGGAACCCTTATCTGAATTGAATGAGCTTAGACTTATTTAAAAACGAATTTCAAGCTCTTTTAGAATTGGGATAGGGTGACACTCCCTAGTTGTTCACAAATTGCTTAGATGATGTTCTTTGTAACGATAAGGGGAAGAATGGTATGAATGGGATACTTTTAACCGCTAACCAAAACCTAATATTTTTATATCCGAAGGAGTTTTTTTACAAGGTTAGTTGTTATAGGTTATTAAAAAAGGTAAAAGGTGACAAAAATTGAAAGTTTTTATTTATTTATAACAAAAAGTTTCTTTTAATAAAAAACGTAATTTGTCACATTCTAAATTCCTTGGTTTTGAATGGGACTCGTGAAAAAAAAAAAGTGTTTTAAAATATTTTCAAATATACGAACAAAATGATTGCCTTACACACTAAGGATACGAAAGTATAATTTTACATAGTAGTTCAAACCTTAAATAACTGTTTAGTTAAACGATTCGTCCAAAACTATCTCTTATAATTTTCAAAAGATATGGAAACATAGAATATATTTCTTGCGATCTTTTTGTTTCGCACATGTTCGGTGGTTTTAGTTATTTCTTTACAGGTGCTCTTTCAATATCACTAATATCCCCTTTTAGTAGGTAATAGAACCTATTCGAATTACCAAATCTTCTTAAAAATTTAATTTGGAATTCTTGGTTTCCTAATTTCGATTGAATGCATCCATTGTAACATAATTTATTTTTTTGTGGAGTCGTCAACAGGAACTAAGTCGTTTTCTTCGATGCTGACATCTGAGGTGTAATTCTCATCAATGTCAAAATTTTCCGGTATGTCATCGTCTGTATCTTTAAATTACATGTTTTTATCCTCGGAGTCACTGCAACTAGTTTCTTTTAACTTTTCTAGTAACTTTTTTTCACCAGTGTCGATTAAGAGTCTTGTATTTCTCTTTTTCCGCCGTCTGGTGTTTTTACTCTTTGGAGCTTTTGGAAAAGGCATTACGGACGGCTTCGGGTGTAACTGCTCTGTTTGAATGTTACTTGTATTTGACAATGCTTCAGATTTTGCGTATTCAGATGGTGTTTGTAAATTTCTTGTTGGGTCGGCGTGATCTGTGACAGAAGAGCATAAGAAATTGGAACTGTCAAAAATATCACGATTTAGGGGATAAATTCTCGTTGAACATAAGCCCGAAATAATATTTTTTGGTGTTCGTCGTGTCGTGTTGGTCGTTCAGGTAACATACGCTCATTTTGGGCACATTTAAAATTTGCGTATTGGTAAGCCAGTTACCTTAACGCTGCGTACCCCAATTCATAATACATTTTTGAAGCAGGTATAAGATATTCAACTAGGCACGTTTCTTGTTGAGCCGTATAAACACGTCTATTTTCAATATTGGGCGAATGTTTGAAATTGTTTGGGTCAGTGAGGCGGAGCGCACTTTTAACTGGACTATGTAGGGCTGATTTAGAGATATGATATGTTTTGCTTGCTTTACGAATCGAAAATTTATTTTGAATAACACTTAACGGCTCTTCCCATGTGCTGGGGGTCTACTCGTTGGAGTTTTTTCTCTTTACAAACCATTTTAACCCCGAAATTAAAGAAATATATAACTACCTAATAGGTAGCTTCAAATTTTCAAAACATTTTTAGAATTTTTAAAAGATTAAAAGTGATGTAAAAGGGTAAACATGAGTTATATTAATTATTTGGGAAAACAAATACAAAAAAACATTGCCAAGAGAGAATTGCCAAAATACTTTATCCAATTAAAAAAAAAATTAAAGAGTTATGATGATAGACAACGTTTGGTAGGAAGTAAGACAGAACAATAAAAGGCTCTTTTGGTCTTTTCGGCTAATTACAATAGCCATGATGATAGCCAACGCCCGACAAGAAGTAGAACTAATTATGCAGAGGGTATGCGTATTCTCGTTACCAATAATTTGCCAGTCAAATTTTAGGGAAGTTGGATAAATATTTTTTAACAGATCGGCCGGTTGCAGAAAGCTCAATTAAAGTTCAGAATGTTTAATGCAATGTCAAATTTGATAGCGCGTTCCTAGATTTCTGTAAGCAGCTGGTCAAATCCGAAAGCTCGGTTAAATATTCTAAACAGCAATTAAGTTTTGTGCAATCGAGGATTAAACTCTCAATACATTGTCATGAATGGGACAGTGTTCCATTCATAGTCTAACCAAAGTTTACCGAATTAAATATAAGTTAGGTCACTCCGGTAGGCCGTCAAAATACACCTCTCGACTCCCCGTCTTCCCGCTAGACTGGTGCCATTCTAAATCCTTTGCTCTACGTGTACTCAGTGTCCCTGATTTTAGTTTAAATTCGTTTACCCTCCAACGTATAGGGTGAGTTATGCAAAATTGTGATTTGCGTTTTGTGTAAATTAATAAAATGTCTAGTCAAAATATTTGTTCAGTGAATGATTGTGAAAGTCTAATGACAGACAATATATCGCTTTTTAGATGTCCAATGTATGTATTCAATTATTTCAAATTTTAATTCAATTTAGAGAATACCTGTTATAAAAATTTGCAATGCAATATTTATATGACATGATATGATGATAATAATAATTTATAGTAAGTAAAACAGAGCAAAACAAAATTGTAGGTGTCAAGCTTGGAAAAGGGTATAAGGATTTATATGATCCCATAAAAATCTATATAAATAATATATATGTATATATATATGTATATATATATATATATATATATATATATATATATATATATATATATATATATATATATATATATATATATATATATATATATATATATATATATATATATATATATATATATATATATATATATATATATATATATATATATATATATATATATATATATATATATATATATATATATATATATATATATATATATATATATATATATATATATATATATATATATATATATATATATATATATATATATATATATATATATATATATATATATATATATATATATATATATATATATATATATATATATATATATATATATATATATATATATATATATATATATATATATATATATATATATATATATATATATATATATATATATATATATATATATATATATATATATATATATATATATATATATATATATATATATATATATATATATATATATATATATATATATATATATATATATATATATATATATATATATATATATATATATATATATATATATATCTATATATGTATATATATATATATATATATATATATATATATATATATATATATATATACAGTAAAAAATGGATTTTTTTGGGACGACCGCTAAAGTAATGGAATTTGGCTAACTATAGACACGTGTTTCTGACTTAAGATCTTCATCCGTACAATCAACTAGTTGAAAGACGAGTAAAACTAGCGCCAAAAAAAGTACTACATAAAATAACACCAGAATCACCAACAGGAGCAAAACCGACAATTGTGATTCCCAAGAGAGCATCCGAAATCTTCGTGGGGCTTGATACTCGATTTACTACGGAGCATCATATAGCCACCTGTGACGAAACTCATAACCCGATTTTTTTATTCGAAATCTTGGATTTTTACCAAAATATTACCCGGTCATCCCCATATGACCTATGAGTAGTTTTAAGCTATGCCGTGAAATGAAAGACAGATCGAGAGAAGAACCACGGAATTGATAAAAACATATGTTAGGCATCTGCTAGAGACGCTAAAACTTGAAGACAAGTAAAGTCTGAAAGACTGATTTTTTTCACGATTACAAACATTTTATTTGGCCGCTATTTTTTTCCGCCATCTTGAATTACTACTACAATTTTATTGGTTCATCTCGATTCCGCAACTAGTTCAATGACACACAATTTGAAATCAAGCCATTACTTAGGTAATTTTTCAGGCCTTTAAACCGTGAAATTTTTTTTGTTATTTCACCTATTACGGAGTGGCCTGGGCTACAATTTCTATTCAGTTCGTTAAATACATATATTTATATCTTGTAAAGACCATCACAGTGGAAAATTTGTATAATCGCAATTTATAGTTATAATAAAATAAAAAGTTTGGGACAAACCTTCTAACTGATCATGTGGCGTGGGATAGAAACTGTCCATGTTTGCAGAGAGTTGGGGATCAGTTTAGAAATAGAGTAAATTATAGCCCCATATAGCAATTAAATGTTTGCTGTTTGAATGTCCAAAGTTTTTGGTGCAATAAAGAGGAGCTGTGTAATTATTTTTAAGCAAGTTGTATAGATGTTCTTATTACTACAGAGTCAAGGGTGACAAAGGATATTTGTGATAGTGAAATTGTTATGGAGGCCTTCTCTGTTGTACGGTGTAATTCAGCCAGCAGTTATACTGGAGGTGTTTTATGTTATATACGAGACCATATTTCATGTAAAGTTCTTGATATTAAAGAAATAGATAGGTCCCTGTGGCTAATAACTATTGAAATAATGAAGTGTATAGTAATAGGGGTTTACCGTTCACCAAGTGAAAAAAAGTTTTTCTCACACCAGACGTCACTGACATTGTTTAAAAAAAATTCCAAAAGTTTGTTCAATTCAGTGCGGGAAAATTCAAAATTTGGAGGACGTTCAAAACATTGCATTATTACTTTTTTGGTTTCGGCATTAAACGTAACCTGTATAATTCCATCTCTCATTGTGTATACTCTAAGCGGTGTAATTATGTTTGATGGATTGTTGGTTGTTGGCGATAAATGTTTAAATCTATCACGTGATTTGAACACATTATCCCATGCTTCTTCCATTGTGAATGTGTAACTCTGCTAATAACTTAATTAAAAATTTCCTGTCTTGATAACTTTTAATATCCTGTTTTAGTTTGTTTAACTTTTCTAGATGACTCTGCAATTTAACTGCAGCAGCAGACAAGAGTTCAACCGTCTTTGTCATAGGTTCGAAGATAACTGAGATGGATATATCTTTAAGAGCAATAATAATATAGAGGAAGTATACGGGAGGTGATGAATAAAAACACGCACATATATTAAAGTTAACTTGTTTAATCAGGTAAAAGGCTTACAATGTAGTTATACAGTACATAGGCATTCTTAACACTACATGAACAATTTATGATAAATACAATCGGTAGTACTACGTTCTAATTTAGGTATATCACCCAAAGAAAATTCCATATTAATAATACGAGGTGCTTCTAGCTTCATATCGGAGTAGGCTTTAAGTAAAAAATCTCTTTTGATATATCCTTTAACGTAAACGGCGTCGACATCTCTTAATCCTTGGTTAAGTATCTGATAAAGCTGATTGAACTCGGTGGAACCAGTGTTATAATGAATTCCATGAAGATTATTAAAACTAAAAAAGTAATTCACACGTCTCCTATGTGATTCAGTCAGTTCACTATATGGAAATTTGGGCTTAAAAACCTAAGTTTTCATGTCTTTCCCATCGTAGATAGCCAGCTCCTTAACCTGAAAGTCGCCAGTGTGATAGCCTTGAGCATCTAGGACCACGAACTTCATCTTACAACAGTTTTAAAGAGAGTGATTATAAAATATATGACTGACCAGTTAAAGCCTGATACTCGAGAACGCGTTCATGAATAATGATACAGAATGCTTGTGTATCATCGGGGAAATTCTTTGAACTTTGGAACCCTAATTTGACATCTACTGTATTACTTTTTAATGCTTCATTTTGTTTTGAGCAATCAATTACAAATAGACATCTACTAGCAAATGCAGCAAAATCTAATAATGGTTCGCTAAACTGTTTGCCTGAATATGATTTTTGAAATTCGGTATACATACGATAAGCTTCGGTAAATTGCCTATTTGCAAAGTTTAGATTTAATGATTCTTATGGGTAAACTTCAGAATTTAAATATAGTTTAGTATCTGTGATATCGCTATTATCAAAATAGGTGCAATCTGATAAATAATTATCTTTACGTTTCGTCATAAAGAATACAATTACATAGCGAGCTTTTTCACTCATGGTTTTCACAGTCCAAATGTCCCTTTTGGCCTTTCGTAAAGCAGGCAGTTCGTGTACTTCCCAATTTCTGAACGGGATAAATATCGGTTTATTTTTGGCAATATCATCGAGAAGTTTTAATTCAATTGCATCGCTCGGGTATATGTGTCTAACTTTTAATTCAACCGTCTTCAGGGTGATAGTAGCTTTTTTATTTGCTCCAGCACCACTGGTTTTGTAACAATTTTCATCGTGTCTAGCACGAATTAGTTTAATTTTCTGTTTACCCATAACGACATTTTTATAATCGGCAAAAACACCCAATAAAAAGCTCAATTCCATCCGGCAATGTCTAAACTCCGACTTTCATGATCGTTTAAACATAGTAGGCTTTTAACGGTACTAACAATTCCAGGATCTCTAACCCGTTCAATTTCTTTCCCGTTTACTTCATACAAAATGGATTCGAAAAGAAAAGCTCCTACATTATTGGTGAGCGTGCATGTACCAGTTTTTCCTGTCGTTGCTTCTTCTTCAGATTTGCCTTCGATGTAAATTTGAGCATCGCTCATATCCAAAAACACATCCTGCTGATTAATAACAATTTCTATCTCATCACTGTTATTAAATGATTTGGTAAATGGATGATAAGTACGCCATTCTTCTCGCACTATGGATTCATCAGCTTTAATCTGATTGAATATTTGTAGTTTTTCTGACATGATAATTGTATTTGAACACCAAAACCATGGCGTTTAAGCTCCAGTCTTATTATGACTTCTTCACCTCGGAAATTAATCGGTCTCGATTCCTGATCTAACAGAGTAAGTGAAATATTGTCAATTTCTCTACGATTTACTGGTAAAAATATAAGATTTCTCGGTTCGATATTTATACTATAACCGGGATCAACTGCTGGCGTGAATTCGAAAAGAATATGTGAGGGGTAATTGGTGTAATATGATCCTCAAATTATGTTACACTCCACTCGTATTGTAGAGACTTGTATTATTTCTACTGGTAAATCAGACTGATGTAATTGGTTCTTTTTCAATTTACTATGTGAAAATCCTAAAAGTTTACCGATACTGTCAGGTTTTCTAAAATCTATGTCGTAAATGCTTTTAAGCTCACACCTTAAGGTGTTATTGTTAGATTTTAAAGAAAAGATACGTTCCCGTTCTTCGTGACTAGCTTCAGGGGTGCTTAATTGATTTTGAATAAATGATCCAATATCTGCCAACTCGTACGATCCTGTTGGTATTTCTATTTCTTTTTGATGATTATTACTATCAAAGTAATGGAATTTATTTCGTCCAGGTTCAATATTAGGAATTGAGTTCCAGGTATTTAGCGAAATTAGGGCTAGAGAATACTCATATTTGGAATCGAGCTCTATTGGTGGCACAAACTCTGCTTTCAACTGATGAGAGCGATCTTTTAAAGTGAATGTCTGAATGACTGACATTATCTATACATAGCATTATCTTTTATAAATGTTTATTGTATAGAAAAGATAAGACGAGATGCCCACAATTTGATGACCCATAATTTTGATACTGCTCATAACTGAAATAAATCTTAAATTTTTTCATATAGTACACAAATTCCTTTGGCGGTTTCAAATTGCCAAAACTGTCAAAATATATTACTTTTTTGTCATATTTTTTATAAGCTACCCAGTGCGTTCCGATGCCATTGCTTTCATCCAAATTCAAAACACCACACTCGTTCTTTTTAGGAGGAGATTTTGGTAAAGTGTCTCTCATAAAAACCCCCCGAAAATTTGGTATTTTAAGTTGAGATGCGTACAATTTTATATCGTAGTCAGTTAAAGGTCTTTTGGATAGCTTTATTGGTAGTTTTTTGCCATTTTTTTTCAAATATAAACCGTATCTTTTTTTATATTTCTTTAAATATAGACCATTTCCTTTTTTACCTAGAGCTATAGCTTCCATGGTCACCTTTATGTCTTTGCGTTTCGTTTAGTTTTGCTTTTGCACTTTGAGCATCATTTACGGCCTTAGCAATGCCGGCCGCGCCCCCACTAAGCGCACCCAGAGCGCTTAAGCCGGCAAATATCGGAATTAGGGGTAAAATACCCCCGATTTTACGTACAGGTATAATCCTCGGTAATCGAATTTTTTCACGACCACCAGCATTTTTGACTGATAGTCGGGCGGCTTTAAGCGCTTTTCCTAAACTCTTTTTGTCTGTACCACCACCCCCTAGATGGTGTAATTGTTTTTTAATATTGTTTACAACACAAGTGGAAAATGATTTAGCCATCTTTCTGTTTTTCCGTCTTCTACTACCTGCACCCTATTTTCGTTTTATTTTCATAGCGTTAGTGATTAACCAAGCAGAGCTTTTTTCACCGAAATTTGAATCGTTTGCTGTCACTCGTTTCCAAGCTCTGTTTTCCAAAATTCTATCTGCTATATGTCTCTGAGATAAATCTTTGCTTTTCGAATAGGCAATATCGTGTTCGCGACAAAAACTATCTAGTTTATTTTTCGGTGGATCACTTCGAGCTAAGCGTTCTTTAAGTCGAGTACCAGGACCGCAATATGAATAACCAGGTAGATGGAGTTCAAAAGGAAGTTTTTTGATGAGCGTATTTAAGACACCTGCACCCTGTAACATACTCATTACAACTGAAGTCATAGACATGTGAGGGTTGTATTTATGTTAAATAATGCGCAAAGAAAAACAAAAACTCTGTATAGACATTGATAATTTCGATATTCGAGAAAAGGATGCGAATAAAAGACATAGTCAGTTGTTACCAAATACAATAAGAACGTTAATATGCGGGCCAAGCAACTGTGGGAAAACCAATGTGATGTTAAGTCTTTTAATTGATACTAACGGGTTAAGATTTCAAAATGTATATGTTTATTCAAAATCACTCGAGCAAGAAAAATATAAGTTTCTCAAATATGCTCTTAAACCTATTTCTGGTCTAAATTATTTCGGATTCAGCGATAATGATGAAGTTATACATCCGAATAGTGCCAAGCCAAATTCATTTTTTATTTTTGATGACGTAGCCTGCGAAAAACAGGACAAAATAAGAAACTATTTTTGCATGGGTCGCCATAATGCAGTCGACTCTTTCTATCTTTGTCAGACATATTCAAAAATTCCCAAACAATTGATACGAGATAATGCAAATGTCTTAATTTTATTCAAGCAGGATGATATGAACCTAAAACATGTTTATGAGAATCATGTTAATACAGACAACTTGATGAATTTAAGAAAATATGCTCAGATTGTTGGAAGGAAAACTATGGTTTTCTTGTAATTGTAAAAGATTGGGAAATTACCAAAGGAAGATACCGCAGTAAATTTGATACTTATATAATACCTTAATTTAATTCTAGTGCTCCGGTATTTATGCATACATTACAGAGTACATACCTAACTTAACCGTCAACAGACCTGTTAAAACCTGTTCTAGATCTGTTAAAACATGCTGCAGAGCCGATAAAAGCTGTTCAATATCTGTTAAAAGCTGTTCCAGACCGATAAAAGCTGTTTAAAAGCTGACAAAAGCTATTCAAAAGCTGATAAAGGTTGTTCTAGACCCGATAAAAGCTTTTCTAGACCCGATAAAAAAAAGCCGATATAAGCTGTTCAAAAGCTGATAATAGCTGTTCAAAACCTGATAAACGCTGTTCAAAAGCTGTTCTAGGTCTGATAAAAACCTGTTGAAACCTGTTTTCAAAGGCTCAGTATGAAGGGTAGTAAATTGGGTGAAATTGATATTGAAGATGAAAATATTAAACGTCGAATAATTAATGCTTCTAATGCTATTAGAAAAAAGTATTTAGCTTTTAAACTCGAGGGGTCAGTGGAAGATGAATCAATCAATACGTTTCTGAAACCTTTTACACAACCGCTAGATAAATTAGTTAAAAATTCTGAGAAAACAACGAAAAAAAGGTTGAGGGTCAGAAGAAAAAGAACCTGATTTTACATATAGAAAAATTAAAACTGAACAGTCTAGTAGAGAATTTCCAGCTTCTTCCACATTTGTTGAGTTTTAACCAACTAAAAAAGTTGCTACTACCAGTGATGACGACACTGACGGTGATGAGGATGTGTTTCAAAAAGATATGCAATCTTTTAGAGATGAACTTAATAACACAATTAAAAATAACCCGAATCAATATAGGGAATTTATTAATAATTATCCTGAAATAGCTCGTGAATATGTAGATAAATGATGCTGACATTGATTCTTGGAAAATGGGTTCAGACCCAGTTGATTTCACATCAAGCGGAGATATTAAAGTAGGTGCAAAGAAGTATAAAGGAACTCAAGGCCTTTATGATTTATTATTTTTAAAAGTACCCATACATAACACTAAATCAGATGATAAAATTTTTAAAGAGATATTGGAGACAACAAATGCTCACAGGAGACGAAATGAACCAACATGTCAAGTAAAGGGTTCTTCTGGCAGCACAAGATAGTCCAATCTCAGCATCCTCTCAGGCTGCTAAACTTAAAAGTCATTCGATTAGGACACCACCATCTAGAGCAGGAACTTCTTCAAGTCAATCATCATCATCGAAAACGGGGCAGGCGTTGTTAGAATATAATGAAAAACCTAAAAAGTTTGTATTTTACAACGATGTAAATGAATTAGTGGAAAGATTTACATTTTAGAAGAGTTGGAGCGTTTAGGAGTAATTGAGCTTTATAAATAGGTTAGTTTAAGTCCTTACATATCATTAATATTCTAACCATGGATAAGTTTGGACGCACTGAGCAGATGAAGAAGGTAACTTCATCTGCTTATAAAGGTGTAAAAATTTTACAGACACCTAACGTAATCGGTGTCACAGATGAAGGTGAATATAATGCTAAAGATCATAGACTCTGTAACGTTAAACCACCAATAGATGCTAATAATGCTTCAACAAAAAGTTATGTTGATCTACAGATGAAAGATGTAGCAACCAAAGATTATGTTGATTCTATTGTAAAACAGATGGATATATCAAACAAAAAATATATTGAATCCATAGAAGATTTACTTCATTCAAACAGGAATTATATTGAGTCCAAATTTTCAGCATTGTCAAATTCTATCAATGCAATTAAGAATGATGTCGATCAGCTTCAAAAAACTACAAAAGAATTAGATGCTAAACTATCAGCATTATATATTGTAATAAATAAGAAATATAATTCAGTGGTTGATATCTCAGCAGCTTCATAAAATATTTATGTTGTCCAAATGATGTGAAAATACTAAATATCAGAACGTGCACAAAATTTGTTGGTCTTCGAAATGTTAATATATTTAAATATAAAATATGCGTTTAATGAATTGTGTGACTATTTTAGTTTGATACCGCGTATAAGAAACAACAGCAGTACAAATGGAAAAAATAATAAAAAATAAGAAACCTAAAATTACTGAAACTAGAGAACAAGTAGTAAAAGAACTACATAAACCAGCTAGAACTAAATTTAAAAGACGTAGATTTATCCAGTATGGGTTGGATGATACTTTTGCTTCCGATCTTGCGCAGCTAGATCGGTTTGCTCAAGAAAATAGAGGTTATAAATATATACTAGTTGTAATTGATTGTTTTTCAAAATTTCTATGGACTAGAGCTATAAAATCAAAAACTGCACATGATGTTATTAAAGCCATGGAGGACATTTTCAAACCGTTTAAGAGATACCCAAAAAATTTGGTTACAGATAACGGAAAAGAATATTACAATAGTAGTTTTCAGAATTTATTGAAAAAACACAATATTCATCATCATAGCACGTTCAGTATTTTAAAAGCCTCCATTGCTGAACGCGTCATACGTACGATAAAGGAAAAATTGTTTAGATTATTCACGTTAAATGGAAACCACAAATGGTTTGACATGTTGAAACAGGTTACTGACGAGTACAATAACACAAAACATAGAACCATTGGAATGAAACCGAAAGATGTTAACAAAAGAAACGAAAAGCATCTGCAAAAACCAATATTAAGGTGCTTTACCAATATTAAGGTTTTCAATAAACGGAAATTTAAAATTGGTGAAATAGTACGCATAAGCAAATATAAGCATGTTTTCGAAAAAGGATACATGCCGAATTGGACTACTGAACTTTTTAAAATAGTAAAAATTAAGATTACAGCTCTAATTACCTATTTGTTGGAAGATATGCAAGGACGTCCTATAAGTGGTGGATTTTACGAGCAGGAATTGCAAAAAACAAAACAACCTGAAGTTTTTCTAATAGAACAAATACTTCGAAAAAAAGCTTGGGTGTGGTTTAAGCCCTGCAAGAACATTTGCACCAGTTGTGATTCTTTCTCAACCTAATTTACCGAGCAAAATATCTTTCAATCTCTGTGAGTGGAAAACATTGATAGAAATCTTTGAGCAAAAAATGTAGGACTTTTTTAATACCCCAACAACAACATCTGATCCAGTGATGTTTAGATGTGGTGATTTTTGACATGTTAGCCAAATGATTTACGAAGATGGAAGTGTAAAAGTGCTTGAAGGGAATAAACGTGGTATTAGTTTTTATTTATGTGAAGAAGACGTACTACAAGTTATGCGTCTTAATTCAAATTTAATACAGCAACAAATAGACATACTGAAAAGTGTAAATTTTTGTTCATTTTACTATAAAATAATAAACAATATAAATTCTTGTTGTTGTAATAATAATCCTATGTTAAAATTAGAATTTATCCGAACACTATTTGTTACTTGTAATTATAGAAATATATTATTGTTAATTCAAGCTTTTAATGAGTATATGTATTTTTATAGAAACAATGTATTGAACGCTATTAAATAAATATATACTATGATTATTATTTATTTTATTCATTTAGTACCTATACCTCATCTGAATAGGATCTATACGAAACCTTCAGCAAAATGTTATGCAGGCGCAGACTGATTTGATAAAATTTTGACATTCTTTTAATCAGTTATTCAGTTGTTTCAAAGTTTCAGTTTGGTTCAAACGTTTATAAGAAAATGTTGTTTTTAGTTAAAATAATACGAGCTGAATTGCTTCGTTCATTCTCATAAGAAATTACAAAATCCATCATTGTGAGAGGTGTGTTATACAAAATGCAACATGTTATAAGTATGTTAATTCAGATCTGTTCACTAATTCGTTGGAGGATGTTGGTATGCTCGTCAAAGTTATAAAGAGATATCATATAAATATAGAAGTTGTGATTTATTTTATGATTATCGTCGTGATTTTACCTTTGATATGGGTCCAAAACAAAAAAATGTTCTCACTATAATTCCTGGATTTTATTTAAGAGTTCCCTTGGATTTATTGGGCGAATTGATGGTTTTTAAATCTTATAATGAATATACAGAGGAGATAACTGACAACCTTTTTGAAAAATTACAATGGTGCCTTCATCCTGAACAGGGGGTTGCGAGCGGTTCGGTGTTGAATCGATTAAATAAAAAACATTTTAAGGATCTTTTTAAATATGTGAGAAATTTAGATAAATGTATTTTAGGAGCTAAACTCTTATACACAGGCCAATTGGAAATTAATGAATGCGACGTAAAATGGAAATCATCAGCTATTGAATACTGATTCAACACGTGAGTCTGGTAGATGCACGCTCAGACGCAGACTGATTCAATATAATTTTAATAATGTATTGAACGCTATTAACTGAATATATACTATGCTTATTATCTCTTTTATTCATTTAGTACCTATACCTCATCTGAATAGGATACGATACCTTAAGCAAAATGTTTATAGCAAAATATTGTTTTTCATTATGTTTAATTGGTTGCATACATTCTGTAATTTCTATGAACAATTCTAGTTTATATAGTAAATGTAGAGAAGATTATGATTATCTGTTGGAAGATTACCACACTATATACAACACAAGTCTCCTTTTATATAGTGAATGTACTAAACAGGCTGAGTATTATTTAGAGTTATATGAAAATTAAATGCAGATGACTGATATTTTCATGGAACAGATACAAAATACAACAAACTTGAGTAGTTCTATCAATTACACCAGTTACATTTCATTACAAAGACAAAATATTGAATTGGAATCTACACTGTTGTCAATGAAAAAGCAAAAAAAAAATGTGAGGAAAAACATAATGTAGGATTGTCTTTAACATACAGCTACGGAGATTTCCGCTTTAAAAAATAATATATCTAGTTTAATTAATGAGATCAATTTCACCAATATGGAATTAAAACAACATCAAATAAATTTAGAAAATCAAAGAAAAACTGAAAAACCCATTTTTGAAAACACTTCAAGAACAAAAAGACCGATATGTGGTGAAATTAACTACGTGCAGAAAAAATAATAAAAAACTAAAAGCAAAACAATCTGAATAAACTGGATTTAGACTTATATTTTTTTGTATTTGCACTTAGTAAAATAATAATATTTAACTATTATGAATATGAAATAAAAATCATAAATTTTTTTATAGCATTTTATTTACCAATATATTACAAAGTTACACTGTGGTGGGAGAGGAACATGTTTTTATCAATATATGTTACAAAGAGTTACATTAGCTACTTAACAAATATTATGGAGGAAGATATAATAATTTAAAATTTGACATTTGATATATAAATTAGAATAACATTAATAAAATAAAATTACAATAATTGGAAGAACCCTTATAAAAATAAAAATAATATAAAATAAAAGATGTGGCGCTTCAGTTTTATTACATATCATATATATTAGATCAAATAGTTACCATTCACATTCGTAGTGATCAATATCAGTATCGCTATCGTATTTACTCTTAAAACGAAACCTTTTTACTGAGTGAATGGCTAAATTACAACTTTCTTCATCAAATAGTTCAAACAACACTTCTTGATAACAACTTTGACACCAAAAATATTTATTGTGAAAATATAATATTAACTCATCTGTAGAACATATATCATGATAGTTAATATTTTTAGCAATAAGACTCGATTTTTTAAGATTTTTTCGAACCGTTTTAATGGTTTCAAAACATTCCCGGTAAACTAATAAATTATATTTTTGTAATCTGTAATAATTTACCCATAAACAATACTGCCCAAATTCAAAAATATCTCCCCAATTGTTGGTACCAAGAACTGCGTTTTTAAGCCAAGGTGAGACGGATTTTTGACAATGAAGAAATTCTAAACATTTCATATGACGTAATGGATCATTTAAAGCTATTTTATTTATATATTCCCATCTATAATTACAATATTTTTCTAAAATTTCTTTTGTTAGTACCCAAGGTAATTCTGAAATTTCTAGAAAATCTGTTATACAGGAGATATTTTCACAAAGAGTTTTGATGCAAAGATCACTTAGTGTCATCGTAATTTTTGACATCTGAAACATAAGATACAAACTTTTTATTTAAGGCTATAATGACCCCAAGGGAGAGTATCATAAGATGCTGGTATGAGATGCCGTTTATCATCATGCGGGTTTAAGGCAATTTTAGTTCGTTCTACACTAAAAACATTATGGGCATAGGAGCGAATACATCGTGGACTCGCTGTTGTTTTTTTTTTAATTTTTCAAACATGAAACATAGTCCTCAAATGAGATGTGTTTCGCACAATATTATATTTTATTCCTTTTGATTTTTTAACTACTTTCCCAGTCTGCACTTTAAAACTATACATTTTCGATCGGCCGGTAAAATGAGTTATAATGGTTCCGTTTGTTTCATCTTTCATTAAGCCAAGTACTTTTTTGTTAACCCTAGGAATATTATATAGATTATCAGAGGAATAATCGGATGTATTGAATTTTGACTGATTTTATAACTTCTTAACATCGTCGCACTGAAGTTCGTATATAAAACTATCTGTATCTGTATACATAAGTTTACAGTGATCGAACCCCATTTTGGGCAACATATAATTATAATGAAAATTGTACATTGTTAATTTGGAAATATCTAAAATTGCCATCCCCACATACAATGGTTTATTAAATATTAGTTCAGTTTTTTTCAATTCAATAGCCATTAAATTATCGTCAAATACCATTCTACTATGAAATCTATGACTAGCTATAAGATTTTTTGGCACCATATAGACCTTCCCATTTATTAACAAATTTCAAAATTCGGTGCTTTCTTATATTTTCCATGGTTTTTCCAAACACTGCATTATTAAATGATCTAAATACATTTTTAAGAAAATTTGTCTTGGCCTCAGTTCTTAAAGAATTATTTAGTTCTATATATGATTTTAACCAGGCAGACTGTTTAAATTTCAATATTTTATGTATTGTTGTTACTAATAATCCATTTTTTATTGCTTGTTTTAAATTGGGATAATGTAAAATATAACCCTTTTTATTATATAGTGTACCCATTAGTTTTTGTTGCTTGGAAAATGGAGGTTTACGATGCTCGGAACAAAATGGAAAGTCTTTGTGGAGATTATGTAGTGATTCAGGGTATTCTATATCAACTTGTAATATATAACCTTCAGGAGAGTCGTCAGGAATTGACATAACGTCAGAATCAGACATTTTCCATCCACTCAAATCCTCCATAGGGTAGAGGTTCTGTCATAGCTTGTCCATAGAGATTATTTACATCAAAATAAATTATATATTTAGAAGGTTTGGTTGAATCAAAATTGGTCATATATTTGTTATTAGCTTCCGAATATCGGTTGATACAAACAGAAATTCCACCCCGAATAGCATTCTCAATAAACATTATTTGATCAACATCTCGCAAAAGCTCTAATTTGCATTTTGAATGTTTTAGCATGCAGTTCCATGTGTATCCTGGTATAGTACCATCCTGGATCTAGACCATGGGACGTAATGCAACTACTCCGAAAAATTTCGAAAACATCTGTCAAAAGTAGTATATCAGTCTTTAGATATAGATCTGAATACTCCCCCAAATTTTTAATTCCAAAAGAATTCCAAATATTTTGAGCATGTATATAATCCTGATCACTAATCTGGGTATCATCTAATCTATTATAAAACTTTTCAATTGCAGGAAGGGTAGTTTCATTTAATTTTTCCAAATCACTAACATAGTCATAGCAAAAGACACCTTTTCGCGTAAGTAAATTAAATTTTTCCTCATTTAAATCCGAAAATTCTTTTTTCATTATTTTAAGATCCTCTTTTTTTATAGTAGATACTAGCTCATTTAGTGATGCACCCAGAAATCTAAGTGAATCGATATATCTAAACTTTATATCAGTTTCTGTAAAGTGATGGGTGAAAGAGATATATTTTTCTGTGTTAGCCGGTAACACGCTAACATTCCCTCTTTTAGCAAGATCTTTAATGATACAATGACTATCATATCCAGATAGATTATGAAATACGATGGGTATCACAAATAATTTTCGAAAATTTAAGTTACAGATATTATGCGCAAATCCTCTAAATTCTCCCGTAAAGTGATCGTGATCTCTCACTATTTTATCACTAGATAAGAATGACTTTTCACAAATATGACAATGTGTTGCATTTTGTGTGCTAGGATTTTCTATTACAAGAACTATAGTCTTAATTTTTGAAGAAACTGTATATGATATATTTAACATTTCATTTATAAACCATTCAATACAATCAGTGCCTCTATAACTTTTGAAAAACGAAATGGAATCATCATAGGAGCATTTTAAATAATACCCTGCACTGTATGCTATAAGTTTTTGATACTTTCTTGTTAATACTGGTGTGTTATCAGAAACGTGTTGTAATTGACTTTCGAAATCTGCATAAATAATAAAAGGAGTTTTTTGTTTATAAACATAATTTCTAAATTTAACATATTGGTAAATGGGAAAAGTCATTTTATAATCATTTAATTTCAAACATAGCTTTTCATAATTATTTAATTTTTTTCCCTCTGAAAAATAATTTAAACACCTATCACAAATATATCTTTTTCTCACATTTTTATTAAGTTGGGATGATACTAAACGAGAAAGATCTTTAATCCAACAATAATGGTATTTAATTTCAATATTTTCGTTAACATCATTTTCTAACGGGAAGGCTTCATAATCATTTAATTTTGGAAAATATTTGTCCTGAACTAAAAGTAAATTGACATGTTTTTCTAATTTATATTTAGTTAATCTTGCAGGCACTACATTAAATTTATCCGATATTACTAATTCTAAAGCATATACGTTAACTGAAATATTATTAGCTTTCTCAAACTTTGAAATTTGATTTAAGGACATAGGTGCCTGCAAATCTTCTGTATTTAAAACTATACTATAATATAGATATGAACTATGTCTTTCTTTACGTGAAGAATTAGAGGGAAAAATTGCGCTTACTATTGACCAATAAAAACAAGCTTGATCACTATTTTTTATGTTAATGCATGACCTTTTGTTTAAAATTTGTTTTGGTAGCTTAATATAAGCTGATCCATTTCCCATTTCCAACTTATTTATATTAAGTTCTAAATAAATTATTCCATGTAAAACAAATCCCGAATTTTTCTCACTAAATTCAGAAAGTTTGTTTAATATTATATCACTAACATTTTCAAAGAACCAACGAGGTAAATCTGTGTCTAAATCGAGTACTACATTTTTGGTACTAAAGTATTTAAATTCCTTAATTTGTCTACTATCATCGGTTTGTTTTATAAATTCTCTGCAAAAAGTTGTGTTTATTTTGATTATTGAAAATGATTTAAATAAATTTTTTATTTTATTTTTAATAATAGTAAAACAGTCTTGTAAAAATTGATGAATGTCCTTGTGAAGTAAATTGATTATAACCCCCGTTTTAACTCTTCCTTCAAAACAAGAAATTACATTTTCCCACATAACCTTTTTTAAATTTTGTTGACTTTGTCTTTCTCCTCCCCCAAATACAGTATGTTTAGTTACAATCGACTTTTTAATTAATTTTAAATCTTAATATTTTTTGTAATTTTCTTTTTGTACCAACATGAAAATTTTCCCTACGAAGTGTTTTGTTGCATAAAACTATTTGTTTTTTCACCCGTTTAAGCCATAGTTCCAAATCTTTTAAAGTTAATTTATTCAAAACAATTTTTTTCAATTTTTCAAAAACTCGAATTAGATTTTCTATTTTGAAATTATATCCATTTCCATTTTTAAAATGATATATAAAAATATATATTTAATATGTTAACAATGAAAACTTGAAGCTTACCACTTTGAACAGAAAAAGGGAAGGTCTGGTGGGCCTCACTCTGCTGTATGCGCGATGTTTCTCTCTTAGGGGGTTGTTGATGATGAAGTGGGGGTTCTTCTTATATTCCAGCTTTATCAATCCGGGCGGGGAAGACTGTATTGCGCTAATGTTCTGTAAAACAATTATTTTTTAGTTTTGGAACTATATAGAAAGTGTAGATTAAAATTGAAAAATAATGCAAAAATTTCTTAACTTAATATTGAAAATGAAAACTCACCCTCTCTCACCACATCTATTGCTCCTCTTCCCCCTTTATGACTTGACAATTTCAAACTGGATTAGCGGATTGTTGTACCCTACGTTTCTAAGACCTCGAAACACTATGGAGTACTTTCCTTCAACCAGAAGCGGTAAGTGTGGGCTGAAAGTATCGGTAACCCTCGTCGGAAGAAAGACAACACAGTCATCCAATTCAAGCAGTATACACTCGCCAAAACGACTCTTGATTAGCTTGGCTCCGAATATTTTTCTACCTTCACCTATTATAAACTCGCTTAATTTCGCTCTTGGTTTTCTGTTCTCGTCCTCTTCTGTAAGACAATGAGCATTGATTTCTTTTAAATCCATCTAAATAAAATTAACCTACGTCAGCATACCACAACTTTATGTTTAAATTTCAGAAATATGAAAATAAAATGTAAACTTAAAATATAGAAAAATATAAAATATTTATAAAAATAAAACGTAGTTTATTTTATAAATGAAAATCGAAATATAATTTGATGTTAAAAATTATTTTAAAATACAAAAATTAACGCGCAACACCCCCAGCGAACCACCCGCGTCCCGACCACCGCCGACCCAGCCGGGACTCGGAAGGATGCCACCGATCCCAAGCGCGTTACGTCAGCGCCCGCTGCTACTGACGACTCCCAAAACACATCGCTCCATCTCTCTCACACACACAGGAATCCCTATTATGTCTATAGAACCGATCTTGTTTAACTACTGTTGCAAAACCAACTTTTTACAGTACAAGACTGGTCGACTTAATGCAAGCATTTAATTTAACACAAAAGGTAACAGATTTCACACGTATTGATGGTATACATAGGACAATAATAGATTTATTATTTACCGACAATCAATCAACGAATATGGAAATTAGGAGAACCCCTAAAATTACCGATCACGACATGCTTGTTTTTAAAATAGGTAAATTGAATGAGGGAAGCAAAAAAGGAAAATCATCAAATCATGTGAAAGATAGTACTTATATATAGTGTAGAAATTTAAAGAAGCTAAACAAAAATACCTTTGAAACCGAATTAGAGAAAAGAGATTGGTTAACTATAGGCAATGTAGTATTATCAGAATCCTTCCATAAGAATGTGATGAAATCACTGGACGTAATGGCACCATTTTATACCGTAAAAAGTGATCGAGAAAAGAATAAATGGTTTGACCAGGAATTAAAAAACCTAATTAAAGAGCGTGACAAATTATACCAAAAAGCATGATTGGAATATTCTGAACAAAATTGGGAAGCTTATCGACAAACGAGGAATAGAGTGACACAGGAAATAAGAAGTAAAAAATGTAAATATTATGAAGATGTGATTGATAGAAATAAAGGAGACAGTAAAGCCATGTGGAAAGGTATAAAAGAGGTTTTGGGACAAAATAAAAAAAGTGAAATTAAAGAAATGTACTTTAATAGAAAGAAGGAAAAAAAAAATTGTTGAAAGTTTTAATTCATTTTTTATTAAAAGCATAGAAGACATTGTAAATAAATCCTTAATCGCAAATCCTGTTCAACTTCAACTGAATAATAGGGAAATTTTAAATATTGATTTTCTGAGTGAATTTACTACGGTTTCGGTTTCAGAGAAAGAAGTAATCAAGATCTTTAGTGACCTTAAAAAAGACTACTCTATAGACGGAATATCAAAGAATATTTTAAAGAAGGGAAAGTGACTGCGAGAGAGTTAACTAAAATAATTAATAAATCATTGATAGAAGGTGAAGTTCCAAAGATTTGGCAGGAATTTATAGTTCTTCCCGTTCAAAAAATTCAAAACACAAAAAAATGTGAGGAATTCAGGCCTGTAAATATGGTGTCACTTTGTGAAAAAACTCTGGACTTGTGTGTAAAGAAACAGCTTATGGGCCACCTACATCGGAATGATATTTTAATAGAAAACCAATCTGGCTTCCGTGATCAGCATTCCTGTGAGACAGCTATTCAGTTAGTCATTACTAAGTGGAAGGAGGTAAATAAAATGGTGCTAACAGTGTTTATAGATTTTAAGAGAGCGTTTGAAACTATTAATCGGGACATACTATTAGAAAAACTTGAAAAATATGGTATTGTGGGAAAGGCAAATAAATCTTTAGTCATTATTTAAAGGTCAGATGCCAAAGAATTAAAGTGGGTGATTTTTTGTCTTCCCCTAAAATTGTTAAATATGGTGTCCCTCAAGGGACTGATTTAGGTTGTACATTGTTCATACTGTATATAAATGATATTATAGATTGTGTAGATAATGGTGTCGTAATAAATTTGTTTGCTGACGATACAGTGTTATCTGTGGTGGCTGATGATATGGAGAAGGCTAGGTTTAAAATGCAAAATGTAATAAATAATGTAGGAAATTGGTTAGGAATAAATAACGTATATGTAAATGTAAAGACAACAAAAGCAATGTTATTTTGTACTAAAAAGAATGTAATAGAGCCAGATTTATTTATGTTAAATGAAAAATTAGAATTTGTAACTGAAATTAAGTACCTAGGAATTATAATAGATAATGAACTTAATTTTTCAAAACATACAAAATATATATATGTGATAAGATAGGTAAAAAAGTAAATTATTTCAGAAGAATTGGTCACAGCTTGTCATTGATGTCTAGGATTACAGTCTATAAATCCATCATTGCTCCACACTTTGAATACTGCCCTACAATATTATTTTATGTTAAGGGAGAACTGCACGCAAAAAGCGGAAAACCAGCGACA
This sequence comes from Kuschelorhynchus macadamiae, assembly GCA_030620095.1. Lineage (NCBI taxonomy): Eukaryota > Metazoa > Arthropoda > Insecta > Coleoptera > Curculionidae > Kuschelorhynchus > Kuschelorhynchus macadamiae. The sequence continues at coordinate 694,520 of JAUTXW010000945.1, forward strand.
AAGTCTAGTCAAGTTGAAAGTCGGATGAAAAGGTACTTACGCATTAAAAAAAACTGCACGTCCGACCTCAAAAAAATGTGTTATGTATAGGTAATTTAAATTACATTTCGGTTAAAAATGGGTTCAAAAGGGTTCGCGCGCTGCAGAAATACGAAGACATGAATACGATTTACCATTTAAAATTTTGCAGTTACGTAGAAAAAGGATCAATGTAAGGCGGTAAAGAACCATTTTGTGGAAAAAAAATTATATGCGAAGGCATGTGCGTCAAAAAGTGGTCAAAAATGGTCGAAAATGGACAAATCTACTTTTATTTTATAACTCTAAATTTGATTTTTTCATAAAAATTCGCATTTAGCGCCCAACTATACATATTTCCTTATTAAAATCACATTGAAGCTAATACATATCTCTTATAGTTTTGACATAGTATTGCAGCGGCGGAAGGCTTGATCCATATTATTGCGTGCAGTTCCCCCTTAATGAGAATAGCAAGGCTATACTACAGAAACTTCAGAATAGAGCAATGAGGACTGTTCTAAGGGTAAATAGGTAAACTAGTGTTAGAATGATGTTGGATACTTTAAAATTTTTGAGTGTAAATCAAAGACTGGTATATCATAATTTACTTTTTATTTATAAGATGTTGCACCACATGTTACCTAAATACTTGATTGATAGGATAAGGTTTGTGAATGATATACATGGTTATAACACGAGATCAGTGGGAAATATATTTTTGCCTAGAGCAAATAAAACGATTACTCAAAAATCTTTGTTTTATCGGAGTGTATGCATTTATAATACATTGCCACTCGATATAAAATCTCCCCAAACTCTGAGAGAATTTAGAAGAAATGTTTGCACATTAATGTATAGACGTATTTAAGCCTTATATTGTTTAATTAATTGGGGAGGTGGCAATTTTCGCAGGTTAGATTATAAGATAGATGGAGTGTCATGATTGTATTAGTATATCATATTTAGTTCCTACCATTATTATTGTAATGTTTTAGCAAAGTTATGCTAATAAATTATTTGTTTTTTTTTTAACATTATTGGCAGGTGGGTTAAGGCCGTTTTATGTAGACACAAATTACGAATCCTGGCTTTTTAAATTTTAGCATCTACATTCCTTAATCATACATTTAAGAATATTTATTTTTAAATTCGACAGCAAGTAAAACTTAAAAATAATTTGTGTCTATTTAAATAACATTTAAAATTGTAATTATAAAATGTAAGTAACTAACTAACCCCAACACATTATTTCAATTCAGTTGCCCATAATAAATATAATGTCTATGTTTTTGAAATTACCTGGTTTAAAAATATTTCTGACGCGAAGCCAAACTACTTTTAAAAGAGCCCGATAACAGCAGAAATTTTACGACCGGCCTGGAACGCGCCGGCGCGCTCTTTAAACTGCGAATATCAACCGAGTGAGGCAACTTATATTTAATTCTGTAAACTTTGGTCTAACTTACTGTCGAATTCATAACCTTTTATTATTTTTTAAATAAACTAATGTAAAAAAACTACCTTATCTTCGTAGCATCCAAATGCGGTAGAAATTGTTCATGTGTACCTTAAAAAACATGCACTATCAAGCTTATGCATTTTCTTGCACGATGTTTATATTTATACCCGTTGCTGTCGATGCCGGCGCGCCTGAACAAAAATCAAAAATATTCCACTGACGTGTTGCAAGTTTGCAATATTTTTAAAGCTATACAGCCCCATCTATACGTAACAATAAAAGCGATTTTAATAAAATACATCTGCTATGTGCTATGTCCCATTCAAAACTATTCCCATTCATGGCACTCTTCCCATACAGTTTTTCCAAATTTATTAAATATTTTAAATGGAAGGTTACAGTTTTCTTACGACAGGATAAAATTAATATAGGCAACTATAGGTTTGATAGAACGGGCTATGAGTTTTTGAATACTGTGAATGAATTATGAAAAATCATACAATATTATTTCTCATGTTTAATAAAAGACACCATTTAAGATACGAATAACTTTATAATCCTCAAACCTAAACAGTGACAATGTCAGTGACTACTTACTTCCCCAGGTTTAAGTACTCTGAGTTAGGGTTTTACAAATTATTAATTGTGACCGCTTAATCGGTTATTTAAAACTCAAGAGATTAAAAAAAAAGATTTTCGTTATATAAGTTATATATTACCTACTAGGTAAAACATATATGATTACTTATATATACTGACGTTTCCTTTTTTTTCGAAACAGCTTCAGAAATATATTAAGGGCATTTTATCAGACATGCTGATCTAGAAACTAAAGGCTATGTGGACTGGTTTAATGAACTACTAGAATAATTGTTAGTTGACGTCCTGGTCGATTGAATAACTTATGACTGTTTCATTCAATCACATTACCGTATTTAGTAACAGCCTGTAGCTTCTATGTCTATTAGCCTCACCTAATATTCTACGAGGGGTCATATTATTATTTTCTTGAAAAAATTGTAAAAGACAATTTGAAAAGGTTCTTTTAATTTTTAGTAATTTTCGAGATATGATTTTTTTAAAATAAAATTTGTTTTTTGCCTAACCTGTAACTTGCACAAATGAACTTTTCTGGCACATTTTTGCAAAGTGGTTATATTTTTGGCAATTATTAAATAATTTCCGGTAAGCTGGATATCTGTTCTGAGCTTGTTTATTACCACACATATCACAGATTGGATTTATGGGCGCTTCTGTTTATTTATTTATTTATTTACGGATACACCATTTTTACAAAAGAGTACATAGCAAATCAATAATTTACAATAAAATATTAAAAGTAATTACATACACACCAAAATTCCAAACATCGAAACACGAGGTACACAGTAAACGACACCCAAAAGAAAGACTAAAGACTATAATAATGTATATATTATCAATCGTTTTACGGCACTTCTAAAAATAATAACTGAGCCATAGATTGGTAGATTATACTTATTAAAATTACGTTGCATTTGATTAATTGGACCATGCAATAATTTCGAATGACATTCTCTTGATAACATAATGAATTAGAACGGGTTCGATGTACGGCATGTAAAGATAATTTACCTAGTAAATTAGTAAATAAGCACAGTCAATATATCCATTAAATAATTTAAACGAGAAAACCATGTCGGCCTGCAACCTTCTATTCTGAAGTTTAGACATACCTAAAATACTAAGAACACAGTCGTGATTATTATGATTATCAACTTGGGGTGTCCCCAGCTTAAACACCTAGATGCTCGCTGTATCACATTCATGAGATGGTCATTGAAAGTTAACCTACAATATAACATAACACCAACGTCTTTCATCCCCTGAACCCTTTTAAGTGCAGTTTCACTTATGGTGTAATCATATTGAATTGGATTACGGGACTTTGAGAAGGTAATGCATGAACATTTACTAGTATTTAAGCTTAAACCATTTAAAATTGACCAGCGAACAAACATGTCCACCTCTGACTGCAAACATTGACAATCCAGAGAAGTAGAAATGTCTTTAAATATTTTAAGATCATCAGCCTACATAAGAAAAGAACTGTGTGGTAAAAAGACACTCATGTCGTTAACAAACAAAATGAATAATGTGGGCCCACAATGGGAGACCTGTGTAACACCCGACGGTACTGCAATTTGATTTGATATAAAATTATTAATTCTAATACTTTGCGTCCGCCCCGTTAGAAAACTACTTAGTCATCTAAGAATGTGATCACCAAGCCCCAGTGCTTTAAGTTTTGCCAGTAATAGGCCATGATTTACCCTATCGAACGCTTTCGAGAAATCAGTATAAATAGCATCAACTTGATATTCCCTCTAGGCGTTCAAAAGGTGGTCCTCCTAAGTTAGAAGATTAGCTAAGGTAGATCGCGCAGGTTGAAAACCAAATTGTTCGTCCATAATTACGCCTTTACAATGCCAGGCCAGAGAAGAGGATACCAATGAATCGAACAACTTTGTAACATCGCTGCGATTACCTGATTTAAAAATAGGAGTAATGTATGAATGTTTCCAGAAATCCGGAAATACTCCAGAAATCAGTGACAGATTGAAAATAAACTGTAGTGGTTTACTCAATGTACAAACACATTTATTTAATAAAATAGGGGGTACCCCATCGGGACCAGAGGAACTTTTTTGATTAGATGATGCTAATTTATTAAATACGTCAATTAAATCTATCTTTACTTCATTTAAATTTAGTACCTGAGGAAGGCTAGCATAGTATCCCGGTATTTCATAAGAGGTATCAGTATATACAGTAACGAAATAATCGGCAAATAAATTTGCCGCCACCTGGCCATTATTGCTAACCCTGTTATCGAAGTGCATACAGTTTGGGTATCCGCTTGATTGTTTAAAATTATTAACATGCTTCCAAAATCCATTTGGATTATTAATTAAATTGGATTCCATTCTGTGCACGTAAGATTGGTTACAGTCATGTTCCAGAACCTTACATTCCTCGTTAAGCCGCGAAAAGTGCTCATAATCGGCAGGTAAATTGGAATACTTATATCGCTTGTGTGTAATTTTTTTTAACGATAAGTCGTCTGAGACGAGGGGAAAACCACTTTGGAAAATTTGAGCTTTTATATTTTTTATTAGATACAAATAGTGACATACCTTGGTATATAACATCATAAAACTGATTAATAGCCTCGTCTATATTGTTTTTATTAAGCAGCATTGCCCAATCAACTAAAGAAAAAACTCATTTAAAGATAAGAAGTTACTATTTTTGAAGTCATAATATTCTAAATTAAACTTTAAAGAACCATTCGAGGACGCAAGAGGAATGTCACAGGAATAAGCAACATGATTATTACTAGTATTTAACAATATATCATTAGCGGAATGAACATCAATATCATTTAAATTTGTAAATCATAGGTCCAGAAAAACATTATTGATAGGAATGTTTATCATTTGAAACAAATTAAGAAAGCTAAAAGAGTTACCCACAATTGCAGCCCCCAAAGCAGAACACTTAACACTAACACTATGAACTTCATTAGACCACACGGCACTAGGGAGGTTGTAGTCACCAAACAGCAGAAGAGAATGATCAGGATTAGCCTCGATTATGTCACAGCCCGGCAATGGTCACTGTAAACCTCATGAGAAGAATTAGAAGGGGATATAAACTGCAGACAAAAATGATTTTTTTTGTTCCCCATAGATAATGAACAGAACATTTGCTCTATTGATTCGACTGTGATTTTTACCTGTTTGGTTTTAAGCTGGTTTCCGATGGCAAAAAGTACCCCACCGCCTCTAGATTTTAGACTTGTTTCAACGTTTCTGTCAGTCCGATAGATTGACCTCATCAGCCCAGTGACCATCAGTGAGCCAAGTTTCAACTATAATTATCACATCATAAACACTAAGGCATGCTCTTCTACGTAGGTCCTAATTTAGATGAAAAGCCACCAGCTGAAAATAACAGCTTATTGGTTGTCGTTTTTTGGAGGACGCGTATCTTGTATCATTTTCGGAATCCCATGAAAGTATCGTCTGATGAGATCGTTTTCACCATTTTCCCTCCTTTGAGAGAGTTCTAAATGCAGTTTTTTAATGTAGTTACGTTGAGAAATTGTCATGTCGGCGCTAATTCGTAGAGCAGAACCACTCACTAACAACTGTCTTCTGTTTTGTAAACCTTTTTTAGCAGGGTCTGATGATTCAAAAACAATACGTAGTGGGCGTGGTCTATCACCCACTCGGCCTAGTCTTAAAGTCTTCAAAGAACTACATTCAATATTGATTAAGTTTAACATGGTTTTTAATTCGTAGCAATTATGTGTCACTCTTTATAATTGCCACCATAAGAGTTTTCTTTATCGGACTGCCTTGAATCGTTATCGTACTTTTTAAATTTAGTGACGTATTCCTCTTGTTAACAAACGGTCGCGAAGCTGTTTGTTACTATGGCTCTTACACTAGGGGACGAAAACCTGGTGTGGTTCGTGTCATTTCAGAAAACCGTGTTTTTCGACCTTTCGATGGGTATATTTCGGAAACTATTAGAGATAGGGCGATGAATTTGACATGTGTTTTTAGAGAGGACGTAGATCTATACGATTCGTTTGCAGATTTTTCTGTACCACATTTGTTACCGGAGATGTGGTACCGCAAAGTCGACCAAAATAATAAAAAATAAGTCAAAAAGTCAACTTCGATGTAACACGGGTCAGGTCGCAACTTTTGATTTTTTTTGTCGAAACTTTCTAGAACGATGGCTCTTCGGGTTCTGCAAAACCCCAATGTTTTTGGTTGAGCTTCTAACCCGTTTCGTGATTTTACGATTTTCGTTCGATAAAAGGGTGTTTTAGTTAGAACTGGGTGCGTCCTAGCGAAATGGAGGAAATATAGAGAAGAACAAAAGCCTGGAAAAATAACCGGAAAGTAGAAATTTTTAAGAAAAACTGAAATTTTTCGAAAAAAAATTACTGCGATTTTTCAAAGTTGAAATTTTAAAGTCCAAATGTGGGGCTCACTGTAAACAGTAATCTGGCTCTATAATATTTTCTTCTAGCTACTGGGGAAATAGGTGAAAATTCGATTTAAGAAAAAGTGCACGCTTTTAGGCACAATTTCTAGGTTTCCCAGAGATGATAAAAAATTTGAAAACATCCATTCATCTTTGACTTTCGTTGTTGTCAGAAGTGTAATTGAATAAATATTTAAGCAAAAATTAACTAATTTTAGAGACTTCAAAAGGATTTATTGGGTATTTTTTAAATTGGCAGCATAAAATTTAAATGTTTTTAAGTAGGTAATTTGAAGGATAATACTTTCCCCAATTTTATAAAATATCTCTAAGAAAATGAGCTGTCATTCTCGATTGCGTGCATTACATCGATATGCGTTTAATAAACGTGTTATTCGATTATCATTTTAGGATCAAAAGCAGCAAAATACTTGCATCTAATTGGATAAAGGATAGATGCAATTTTTAGTATATAGTCCGGTATGTTTATATATTTTGTGAGGTTTTTTAGGATACGGGCATTGAGTTTCTAATTTTTTTATGCTGGTATATGTTTAGCATAGGAAATGTAATGAAGTTCAGTATTATACTGTTCGGAAAAGTAGTAAAATTTATATTATTTTATACAGGGTTAGTAAGTAGGATATTTTTTTAGAAATTGTGTTTTTTTCTTAGTGAAACTTTTCGGTACAAGACATTAAGTTTTCAATTCTTTACTGGTATTTTTTTAAGATTTAAACATTGGCATTATAAGTTATAGGTAATAATAATAATGATTTATTGATTGAAATTTTGTCCCCGTCACAAGTTTTAAGTACAGAAGTATAGCATATATTGTTATACAGGGGCAGTAGGACATTTTCTTTCTTTAGACATTCTAGTTTAAAAGCTGTAATTTTTTCCCTAGTGAATTCTTTCGGTATGCAATATGGATTGAAGAGATTTGGATAATAAATTTAGAAAATATAGTTTTTGCAGCCATGAATTTTTTTTTCACCTAAACTTTTAAAGGATTTAATTGGAGTTTTCGATAAAAGATGGGATTTTTCTTGTAACTTTTACGGGTATAATTTATTACAAAAAATATTTTAATAGCTATTAAAAAATGGGTTTACCTAGTGACTTCTTAAAATTTGTATATACGGTTTTCACAGATCCATGTAACTTTTAGTGGTGTAATTTTTAAAAATATTTTGATAGTTTTTAAAAAAAAATTCCCCGGGACTTGTAAACTTTTTAAAAACGGTATTCACAGTTTTCTCTAATTTTTTATATTGTAATTTAATAAAAAGAAAATTCGACATTTGTCTAAAAAATGGTTGTTTTTTCGTAAATTTGAAACTTGTTAAAACATTTTTATGTGAATTATATGATTTCAAAAAAATATTTTGGCAGCTGTCAAAATAAAAGTTTTTCCCATGACTTCTAACCTATCTGAAATATTTAAATACCGTGTTACAATTCCATGTAACTTTTAAGGGCGTGATTTATTTAAAAAAACAGGCTGAGTTGTAAACAAACGTTTTCCCCACAACTTTTAAACTACTTAAAATAATTAAAGACGTTTTTCATAGTTCCATGTATCTTCCTGAGGCCCAATTTATTAAAATAAAATATTTTTGTTTTCCTTACCTTTTGAATTGCCTTAAATTTTTAAATACGATTTTTACAGTTCCATGTATCTTTTAAAGGTTTAATTTAAAAAAAAACACGTTTTGAGACCTGTCAAAAAGCCTGTTTGAGAGCCTACTTCTTTTACCTTTTCAACGGCTCAAAATTTTTAAACACAGTTTTTATTGTTTCTTGTAACTTTTAGTCACACAATTTTGACAGCTGTCAAAAAAATTTTTTTCGTTCTGACTTCGGAACTTTTTAAAATTTTTAGATGTGGTTTTTCATAGTTCGAATTTATATCAGAACAATATTTTGGCTGTTGCCAAAAAAAAATCTAGTTTCTGTAACTTTTGAGCAGTTACTTTTTTTTAAATCAGATTTTTACATATTTTATGAAAATATATTTTTAATTAAATGCCCATATTTTTGAATTTACAAAATGACTGTACAATATAATATATAGCCGCGTTTTATGTATAGAATTTTCAACAAACGTTGACAATTCTATACATAAAACGTGACTGTTTGTTACTACGGTTTTTACGAGGCGATGTCATGCTTTTTACAGAAAACTGTGTTTTTCGAATTTTCGGAGAGCGTATTTCGGAAAACGTAGGAGACGTGTTTCTAAGAGACCAGTGTAAAAATTATTTTGTTTTTTTTGGTACCGGATATGTGGTACCCGAAAGTCTACCAAATTGCCTTGTACAGCAGGGTTTTCGTAAAATGCTCTCGACTGTCTTCATTCATTCATTCATAAATGTATCAAACCGATTTATTTGTGATTGGCAAGAGGGAACCCATTCCATGGACGTATAATATACAGTATTACATTTAAGAAAACAAAGTTCATTGATATCAGAAAAGCTAAACACCATGTATATTTGCATACTACACTAGATAATTCGCTTAATTCGAAAACTTTTTTGTATTGAGTACTTTTTTTTTATATCTACAGACATATGAAAGTTAATGGGATATGCATTTGTAACCAAAAAACCTGTAAGTTAAGGTTATGTCAATAGTAAAGAGAATTGGAACCTTACATGACCTAAAAAAAGATACACTTACTAAATCACAAATTCAAATAGTCGGTAAAAACCTTAAACGTACAATAATTCGAATGCAATTAATAAACCGTGGAAGCGTAATGATTAAATAGACCTGATGGTGGATTTTCAAGAGTTATTTTCGTTTGACAGTGGAACACGTGATAAAGTTCCCAAGAATGGGTAATTGTTGTAAGATTATCGTGTATCACAAGGAAACTAATAGTTCTAAAGACCGTAGGGTATTTTTTTTACGAAACAAGATATTTTTAGGCCGACCGTGACCAAATTTCGAGTTTACAAATTTAACGGTTAAATTACTGCAATTTTTTAAAATTGATAATTTAAATTTCAACTTTACCTCATTTTGCCGCTTATATACTGCGAATAATAATCGAAATTAATTCGACCGCGGATGGAGCATTTATTTGGCTACAAAAAAAACTCGAATAACATTTCTCTCTAACTACTCAGCAAGTGGGTGAAAATTCGATTTAAAGAGAAGAGTGCACATATCGGTCAAAAATCAATAGGTACCGATCCATATATACGACGCGAAATGATAGGTGGCCCTGGCCTAAAATGATAATTAAATTTACAGAAGTATTTGACACATCTATCACAGCTGAGTTTTGGTTTGTTTAAATCAAATAGTTCTCTGATATTTTTTATCGTTTCGATTTATGTTTGTGAATTTACGCCCTAAAGAGATAGACATTTTTGAGAAAAACTAATTTTTTTTTTAAATAAAAAAAGTAGGCTTTTGGTCGGAAACTATATACGCCGGAAAGTACTCAAAAAGATACACAAAATGAACGTTTAGGAAGGATCTTGGAATATATACAGGGGTCGCAATTACGGAGTGAAGTTTGCATAAAAAACTGTTTTTTTCCTTAAGTTCTAAACTGCTTACATTTTTTAAATACGGTTTTCAAAATTCGATGTAACTTTTAGGGGACTAATTTATTTTGAAAAAATATTGTGACAGCTCTAAAAAAAAATATGTTTTCGTGTAACTTCCGAATTACTTAAAATTTTTATATACGGTTTTCACACTTCCATGTAACTTTTAGGGAAATCATTTATTTAAAACTTTTTTTGACATCTGTCAAAACAAATACACTAGATACGTTTTATTGGGGTAAAAAAAATGAGATGGCAAAAAAAAATTATCTTCCCCATAACTCTGAACTGCTTAAAATTTTTAGATACGGGTTTCACAATTACTTGTAACTTTATTTTAGAGAAATATTTTTGCAGCTGTCCAATAAACGTCTAGTATTCCTAACTTTTAAACAGCTTATTTTTTTTTAAATTAGATTTTTACGGATAAATGTATTGCATATATATTCGTAACCGGATGTATCGGACTAGCGAAAATAAGTGTATAGGACCATACTCCTAAAGTCACATATACGACTAATACCTGCACCCAGAGTCCACAGGGACAACCCGACATGTTACTTGTTTCTTTCCTGCCTTTTGTTAGATTGAGTTTGTATTTCTGTCAATTCTGTCGCTTTGCAGATACCTACATATTTATTTAATGTTATGTTATCTTCCCTGAGCTTTCAAGTCCCCAAAATTAGAGTTTTTGCTTAGTTTCTTAAATATATATATATATATATATATATATATATATATATATATATATATATATATATATATATAGAATAGCAGAAATACATAATTTCTGCAGGTGCAAAACGGCAGACAAAAAGAATTGCTTTCGATTATGTCACAGGGTACCCTCCTGCGATCATGATTTCTGGGCCTTTACCCTCATCAGGCAGGCTTGTACCCAGGGAGATCTGAACTAACAGATTGCTCGATATGACAAAATCGAAAACGAAACGTCTATCATACTGTAACAGTACTACATGCTAAGTATAACACTTAGCGCCACCTATTGGGGCTCCGGTGGTTTACGGCTGCGAACCCATAGGAATTTGGCAAAGTATGCACTAGCACCATCATGCGGAGAGTAGATACTAACTAGTATAGTACAACTACCCTGTGACATAATCAAAAGCAATTCTTCTTGTCGGCCGTTTTGCACCTGCAGAAATTATGTATTTCTGCTATTCTACATATATCTTTTCCGGCCAAGAACTTTTGATAAAGGTGTGTGAAAGCGCATTTTTATTGATTTTAGTATATATATATATATATATATATATATATATATATATATATATATATATATATATATATATATATATATATATATATATATATATATATATATATATATATATATATATATATATACATATATACATACATATATACATATATGGGCTAAAATGTTCGCAACATATGGGAACCTAGGTACAGGACGAAAAGATAGTTTTGACAGTATTAAACCTTAGGTCAAATAAAAAACCAAAAGTCTGATTTGACCAGGTAAAAAGGTGGGGTTAGATGACAAAATAACGAAAAACCATATTTGGACAAAGTGCTTACAATTTAATTTAAAGAACGTTTTCAAAACGAAATTATAACAAACAAGAAATACTATATTTTTCGCTATTGCGCACCTATAAAGAAATATAATGAAGGTTTTCCTATTGAAATACTTACTTCTAAAAGGTGAGTATTCATCGTATAGCTGTATAATAATTTAAGATGACTTATTAGAGCAATTTGTAGAAATAAGAATTATCATCTCGCATAAAGAAGTCTATTAAACGTACACGACTAATATATAAGCCAGTAGCTTTAAAGTTGGAATTTAGTTTACACCTGAAAACGATTGACGATAGTTACCATTCGAAACATTGTGAAACCAAAATAATGCAGGCAATACATGTCCGATAGAATAAGTTTAGTGAACATTCTACATTGTCTACTACCTCCAAACAAGGAAGTCTACTGTTGCAATTCCAGGTATCTTAAACCCGTGAGATGTTTTTAATAATTTTATTCGAATATAGGGTTTTAGAAGAAACATTATTGATAGTTTTAATAAAATTTTTTTACAAAATATTGGAGTAAATTCAATAGGATGAAATTATTTTTATTATTCATTTGAACTACTGATTTTGTTTTAATAATTTGGTAAATCAATAATGTTTTTTTTCTGATATCGATATGGCCGATATCAGCTTAAAGTTATTAAAAATATCACAAGGGTTTAACAGGAGTTTACAACGTGTGCGAAACGATAATCATTTTCTCTAGAATTACATTAATAAAACTTTTACTATTATTTTACAGCCAAACGATAAATATCCACGTTTTAGAACTATTTTCGTAGGAAAACCTTCATTATACTGCTTTATAGTTCGGCTTTGGTGGAAAATATGGTATTTTAATTACACCTTTTCCAGATTAATTATTTCGATATTTTGTCATCTTACCCCATTTTTTAACCTATCATGCCGGATTTTGGTTTTTTCAACACCCTGTATATCTGACCTAAGGGTTAACACTGTTGAAACAGTTTTCAATTCATGCACCAAGTTTATTAAGAATTAAATTTTCTGAGAACTCAATAATAAATATTTTCATTTCGTTTTCAGGTTTCCCATATGTTACGAACACTGAATATGGTGTTTTCTTAATAAATAATATATACATTTGCAGGGATTTGGAAGATTCCATAACACCGCTGTATAAGGCTACCACTCATACTGCTGTTATAAACTGTATAGACGGTGTAGCTGGTCAAAGTGCGAATTGTGGGGCTCCTGAAATTGTAACTGGATCCCGTGATGGTGCGTGATAAAAATAAAACAGGGAATGTATATTCGTCCAGGTGCAAGTATCAATTGTCGAAAGAGCTTTTATCTGGGCGTTCTTCTAACGCATTATAAATGCTCGATCTGAGGTACTCAGTACAAAAATCTACTTAAAGTAAAATAATCAGTACTTGTTACTTTAAGTATTACTTAGATACTTCTGAGTTAGTGTTATTTAGAAAATGTATTTAGAACTTTTTAAAAAAGTACTTGTACTGGTATTTAAAATTCCAATTTTTGGTCAAGTGCGACTTATTACTTAAAACATTTTCTGCTAAATCTTAATTTACTTAAGTAGTGTTGATACTTTTAGTTTAGTATTGACAAATAGTAGTAAGTACCTAATTTATTTTATTAAATAATGAAACATATAAACTAAAACTCGTAAATACTCAAGTACCAATAATATAATCTAATAAATACACACACATTTTTCGGTAAATATTTTCTATGGACGATCAAAGGGGTCATTTTAATCTGCCATAACTTCCTTATTTTTCAAAACATTAAATCATCCAAAACACAAATTATTTCACTGGTAACCATGTTTTTTGTAACATTAGAAAACATTCAATAATAATAAAAGTGCATTTTGTAGCGCGTCGCGTCTATAGGGTAAGCAAGGGTTTGCTTTATCTGGTGCCTCTTACGATATCTAAATGAAGGTAGTGGGGCCCGAGCACTACGTTTCAACCCTGGAATCTACTACCAAGTACTAACCGCTAAAACTTTACTTTTAGTAGATAGGTCTTTTTCCTGTTTTCAAATATGCCGGGTTTAATACCTTTAACTTTAAAAATAAACGAGAAAATGGAGAACTTATATAAAACAAAGGTGGTGAAGAGGGAAAGAGATTCTTGTCTTATGGCGCAGCTTTTCTTTATTTTCTCATTTATTTTTTAAAGTAAAAGTATCAGACCTAGCATATTTGAAAAAGAAATATATCTTTGAAAATTGAAACATTTTTTATATTCATCTTATGTTACAAAAAACTTGGTAACTAGACATAGAATTTGTCTTTGAATCAATCAAATAGTGAAACTTCGCTTGTCCGGCAGTGGTCGAGTGGTTATTATGCTTTTCTGTTAACAGTGATTGAATCGAAATCTTTTTAAAAAATTTTAAGAAAATGATAGTGACTAGCCTCTGGTCTCTTTATTCATCACATCAATTCCGGCTGTTTTATGAAATAACCCAAGTGGAGTCGTGGTTCGCCAGGAGTTATAATAACACTGTCAGTTAATCATATTTTTACGTCGGCAACTGGTAGGTATTCACAGTAATCCCGGCTAATTACAATATTTTGAGGTCCTGGTAATTTTGTATAGATTTAAATGAAAATATAGGTGTATTTTATGTTTATCCACTTTATTAGAAGGCTTTCTAACGCTGGCCTGATACTAAACTCTGTTCGTTTTAAAAATGCAGAAATACCAGACAAGTTCGCCTAACCTAAATAAGACATGCGTGATGCGGAAATCAATTGCAATTAAAGAATTATGCACAGCATAATGTTCGAACTATAAACAGATTTCTTTATATTTTAAATGAACTTTTTTTCGATTCTAAAGAAAAAAAAACATTTATTTTTATCAAAGGACCACGCACCAAATTATATTGAAAATCGGTTTCGATAAATTTGTATAATTCTCTTAAATGTTGTAGTCCTCAACTTTTTCAATGGGTTGCCGAGGTGCTGCGGATTTGACGAACAAGGCCTATCTCAGGGTTGCTAAGTATAACTTACTTCATACGGAGCTTATCGATATAAAATAAAATAAATTGTTAATCCTTAAAGCAGCTTGTAATTAAAATTTGGACTTAGGCCCTGGGGGGGGGGTTAATCCGCAGACCCCCTAAATACGCCAATTATATTTATTGATACAATAGTAACAATAATCCCTTACATTTTGTTTTATGTTGTTTTCAAAAACAATATACATGATAGTCAAAGTTAAATACGATACATTTGTTTGTAGACTTGTACAAATGTAACTAACACCCTAGGGTTTTAAACTTGGCTAAAGTTGTTCTAGTACTACTTAAATTACTTCTTCGGAGTAATAAAGAGAATTCCACTAGTGAATTACTATTTAAAAACAATCTGACACTGAATCTGAAATCATTCTGTGACCTGTGTACTTCTAATTACTAGTAGTAATAATAATAACTAATTAATTAAAAAAATTAACATTTTGGTATAAGGTTGCTATTATTTTATTTTCCCATATTAAACACATATTACAGATTAAAACTTTTAGTTGACACAACAAACATTTAAATTCAGTCTTATACTAGGACATAATGTACAGGGTGTCCAGATTTCGATGGTTTTACAGGGTATTTCGGTTAACATACAGGATTGCGGTTTTCACATCACCATACTACTTTTTTGTGAAACGAAAGATGCCGTAATTCAAATTTTCATAACCCGCTTTGTTTTTAAGATACAGGGTGAAATTGAAAATGTTGCCTTTTGGGACCCCCACGTATCTTGGTTGTCTTTTAACTTATCAGAAAAGTAAAAAGTGGTTCTAAGGTAGTTTTATACGTATAACCCAG
The DNA here is from genome assembly GCA_030620095.1 of Kuschelorhynchus macadamiae. NCBI lineage: Eukaryota > Metazoa > Arthropoda > Insecta > Coleoptera > Curculionidae > Kuschelorhynchus > Kuschelorhynchus macadamiae. Next base: position 710,011 of record JAUTXW010000945.1, read on the forward strand.
TGGTGTATCTTGATCTTTACTGTGGATAGTCATTTTATCATATATGTTTAAATATTCTGTTTTTGTTTTTTTTAAGAGCCTTTCAAAAACATATAACACTCTATGTTTATTTCCAGTATTAAGTGCAATATTAGCACTTTATATTAAAAAGTCTTAGTAGGCCCAGACGGATTTGAATTTTTATTGATTAATAGTATACATACTTATTTTAGCAACTTAAATTATTTACAACTATTAAAGTAGCTACTATTGCATTTAAAAAGCTAAAAACCTATTACAAAACTAAAAATAATTAAACATATAATAATGAATCCAAAAGTATTAATAGCTAATTTTTTTATAAATATTGTTTAAATTGTTGGCCACCATATCTTCACAAGTTTCGTACATAGTGCCTATTCGGTTCAAGGCATTCAAATTATTAAATGGCCGCCGTTGTAACTCTCTGAAGGCCTCTTCAGCAGGTGGCCGTTTTACAGGTCCATTGGTTTTAATCCAGTGGCCTGAAATTGCGTCTGGATAGTCTCACACTATTTGAGCATTATGACCGGGATCTCCGTCTTGCTGCAAATACAGATCATTGCGTCGAGCCAAAGGAACATCTTCGGTTATTTCAGGAATAACTATTTCCAGAATGTCTAAGTATTTAATTGCAGTAAGGGTGCCGTTATAGATAGACAACTTTGCTTCCAAGAATGAAGCATGAAATATTAAATCCAAACCTGCCTTGCCTTTCACGTGGAAATATAACATACTTATTTTCCTGAGACAAAACTCTTTCATCATGCCGGTTCAAAGTACCAGCACTGATAAAATGTGCCTCATCGGACCATATAACAGTTCTTTCAAAATTGATGACAATGTCCCGCACTGGCAAATACCAATTGGAATATTCTAGTCGGCGTTCTGCGTCACCAGTTTTGTACCAAATGAAATTTATATGGTTTACGCTTGTGGTTTTTTAAAATTGTTTGAACCCTGAATTAGTTGCAACTGCGTCGACCGAAGCCAAAACATTCACTTCTTCAACATCGCGATTTTCTTTGTAGATTTTAGGCCGCGGTTTGACAAGCGAGCTATATTCAATTAAATTTAATTTTATTCTTAAAAAAAAACTTTTATCCGGTGGCCTTTTTTCTGGATATCAACCAGGATATCATATTTTAAATATTTAACTAGAATGAAAAAAATAAATATCTATAATGTTACCTGTCTAAGCATATGTAGTTCCAAAGCTTCATCTGAGTTTTCGGATATAAGTGACGAGCTTGTCGAATAGTTAAGAAGTCTAATGTTATTAAAAAGTTTTAAGCAAATCGAGAAAAAAGACAGCAAAGATGTTCGCTATTCTGAGACAAACTACTTTTGTTATATATTTTTAAAAAACTTGTAAAGAACAAAACCGGAATATTTAAAAATATATAAGGTGTTTGGGTCATATCATAAAAATTACTAACCACAGCAAAAATCAAAAAATACATCACTTTACTGACGTAAAAAAAAATATCTTAGAACCACTTTTTATTTTTCTGATAAGTTAAACGATAACCAAGATACGAGGGGGTCCCATAATGCAACATTTTCAATTTCACTCTGTATCTTACAAACAAAGCGGGCTATGAAAATTTTAATTACGACATCTTTCGTTTCACAAATAAGTGTAGTACAGATGTGGAAACCGCGACCCTGTATCTTTCCAAATAACCGAGATAAGACCTTCGAAATCTGGACATCCTATACCCTGTCAAAGTTAATTCGCACGAATCTTTTACTATCAGATTTGTAGACCTTACCAGTAAAACAAACATTGTTTATGGTTCTAAATATGGTTCAAATTATTATGATATCTCTTGAATCTATTCTTTAGAGTATTATGCAGGGTTGCTAATATTAATATTTACTATTTAATACATAAAATTAAAGTCATTATAAGTATTTTAAATTACAATTATTATCAAATTTTGGGTAAAAAATTATTATTTATATTAAAGTCATATTACTTATTAAAACAATTTTTGTTGATCTACAAATTACAGCGAGAGGTGCGATTACAATGGTTGGTATTGATATTGACCTGGTTTGCATAGGACTTAGTCAACTACAAAGCATCAACTATTGTATTAAAAATGCATTTTTTCATAATAACTGAAAACTATCTAAAACAATTTTCATTTCTATGTAGTTAAAACTTTATGAGACTATGTTGAACTACAAATAAACTAACAAAAACCTATCTTTAGCAGAAAGTATATGATTATGAAAAGAACTTGCTTGTCGAACTTGCGTTGTCTTTATTGTTAATTTCTTTACGTTACGGTTAGTCAGTATCTCTAGTGGTCATCAAGAGCAAACTAAAAGCTAATCTGAAGACTACAGTCCGAGTACAGGCATGGTCTATGTACATTGGGCGCTATGTCCGGGTATATGGCTGGTGAACATACAGCATCCGAGATGGGGTCTCGTTGACCTAACTATATCTGCATTCAGGGACGGAAACGTTTTGTCGCATACTGCCATGGTTTGAGTTAGATTTGTTTACCGTGGGCATTTCCTCAAACGGGCCGAATCCGACGTAGTCAGAGGCGCCGAGATTATAAAATCCTATGTGGGGCCCGGAACCCAACACATAATTTTTAATAAAGCTTTATTTTTCACTCATGTATGAGTGAAGCTTACGGAAAATTAAAATTTTTGACAATATTTATTATGCTAGTTGCCTTTGTATATGTGGAAATCCGCACTTATTAGTTACATAACTATTACAAAGAGAGTCAGTTCGAGGTTCTGCTGAGACGTGGCCAAAATAATGCAGCGTATTCAATGTTGTGTCTTGTAATCTTTTATCCATAATTCAATATAGCGAGTTTTAAAACGTAAAGCCCGTGCGGTTGAAACGCTGGACCGGTCTAAGCGTAGTGCCGTGTGTTTTGCACCGTCTGCCCATGACTTAAAAATTAAATGTAGGTGTTTGGCCTATTGCCTTGAGAGTACATAGGGCACGATGGATTTTGCCATCAGTTTGCATGAGGCAAATGTTTTAGAAATTATATACAATTTAATTTAATGATATAGGATTTTGTATATACCTTTTAAGTGCGATATAGTGTTAATAGGCCTTTTACCATGAATAACCTCGTATCGAGCCCCTGGTGCTGTAATATAACCAAACATTAGTTTAATATAATTTTATTTAGAAAAATCTTTTTATCCATATCACAGTGGTAGTTTTTCTGGAATTGTTAAAATGTAGTAATAATTAGCATCTTAAATAAAGACATTTTGAATTTTACTGTTTCGTTGCTGGTTATGGAGGTAAAAAAAAAAACAGAAAATCTGTTAGAATATCAAAAACCTGTTTTAGCGATTTGGTCATTATGACTCAAAATCTGAGTTGCCCAAAGGTAACTGCAGCCATTGCCCAACCATGACCAAATCTCTTGACCCTGGTCAACGTCAAAAAATCTTAAAGTCCCTCTAACTGTAAAGACCAGCTCTGTGAAAATTCGATCGGTTATATAGATAATAAATAAATAGTTAAACAAATAAATTTGCTTGGCACAAAATATCAAAAATGAAACTGAGTTGTAAAAAATATCGACAAAAATAGACTTTTTTCCGAAAATGCAAAAAAAACGCCCGGACCAATATACACTAACTACGAAATATGCAATAGAGAGGTTTTTCGTTTGTGTTCCAATTAATTGAATTGATTACCAATGGGTGCGATATAGAAAAGTTTTCTACAATATGCACTAGACAAACAATTGCGGTGGTCAAGAAATGAACGGTTTAGCGCAGGAAGTACAATTTTGGGCAGCACAAACGAAAAATCTAAAGTATATCCATGTATTCTGTGCGCTGTTTAAAAATATATTAAAACTTAAGTAGTGCGGTATTTAGTTTGGTACTTTTTTATTCCATCTTTATACCTACAATGTGAAATTCAACCCTATATATAAATGTGTAAAATTGAAATATTTTGTTTTATTTTTTAGTAATTTCTAAAAAAAATAAAGTATTTAACTGTTTTATTTTTTTTGCATGTACTACTTAAATTGTAGACTGTAGCAGTGTTAAAAGTTGAAAGTTTTACATATTATATAGACCTTTTGGAAAAGGGTTTTTATGAACCATAATGCAGCCATCTAGGACTGTTTGTATCCTTCGATTTTCTCTAAACTTGCCTTTTCCTTTTCGGTGGTATTCCACTTTATGGACCAAATTTTAATCAATTAATCGAAATAATAATTTGTATAACAGGAAGTAAGCGGCGCGCTGATTAACAGTATTTTACACTGATATGGTAAGGGGATGGGGTGGATGGAGAAGCGTTTAGGTTATAATATTATATATTTGTATAATAATATGTTTACATTAGTTAAAATAGAGTGTCGGTTAAAAATACTATATTGCTAAATTTATTCTTATAAAAGCCTAGTCTATTACAGCGGTCATAGCGGCTTATAAAGTTGTCAGTTTTTTCTCTATTCGCACATATTTTTTTTTACGGTTTAGCCAAAAACAAATATTGATCTTCTGCGCCAAAAAGGCATTAACGATTTTTTCGCAGGTTCGAAATCCTGAGCTTTTTCTACGAATTTCAACGCTTTATTATTTGCCCCAGTTAGTTAAAGCCTATAATCGCGTAACAATTATTATCTTACGCGATAGCTAACCGAACTACTATAGAACAGCTTAGTTATTTTGTAAAATAATCCTATTTATATGACTCAACAATAAACGTATGCAATTTTAATTGAGATAAAATATCAATAAATTCATAAATAGAGTCAGCAGAGGTCAGCTTCCTATTGATCCATTTATTTGATTTCGAAAACTATTAGTTGCTATTTTTTTGCCAGAAAAAATGTTATATGTATAATTAAAGGGTGGAAATAAAATACTTTAATTATCTGACTAATTTATTTAAAATATTTTTTTCATTAATTTCTCTAAAAGTAGTATTGTACCAATTAGACAATTTCTACGGTAAAAGTGATTGTCTAAATAGTCGTAACAGTATTTCGGTACTTTTATATTAGCAATATATAAATATTTAACAACTGTAGAATTACACATTTCACGATAAAATATTATTTTTTTAACACTGTTTTCTCCAATTCTACAGTTTGAAGAGTCGTTGTTGTCTGAATTACTGTACTAAATTGATACAGACAAAAGTTATTAAAGTGATTTCGGTGAGGTTGTATGTATAAATGTATGCAGTCATGCTTCGTATTTAAGACCAACAGTTAGGTTTTGGTTAACTTCTTATTTTCTTTTGAAAAATTATTGTCCTATGTTGACCTTAAATAGTAAACCTCGCCCCATTTTTGTATTGAACTGTTTCTTTATCAATCCGGCTATTGTGTTTATTATTAAAACTTAACTGATTAATAAATACCTTATTATCTCTACTTTTAGGCACTTTTTCTGCTAAAAAAATATAAGGTTATTTTGGAATTTTGTTGTAGTTGTAACTCGTAAAAGCTGTCCCTGATATCTTGAGACTTGCATCTTGGTGTAAATATATGACTGGATTTGTAAGTTGAGCGTTTTATATAGAAAATTTTCCTGGACCAACTGGGTAGGTATGTACTGCTTGTCGAAAACTCCACGAAATTTGGAAATACGCAAGTAATCCCGTACATTGTTCTTTGGATTGAGAGAAATTTTTATTTTACTGTAGAGACTATCCGACAAAAACGTTTCATTCAAGAAATCATGGTTCTTGGAATTAGACCGTGTCAAAATGGATTCACTTTCTTATAAATGATTCACTCACTTTTAAATCGGATTGAAGCATGTCTCACGTAAACATATTTTGGTTTTCAAGGAAATTTTTATGAATAGACCTCAGGAGCAGCTATGGGATCTCCGCCGTCACCAGCGGTAGCCAATATCTTCATAGAAGCTTTTGAGAAGGAAGCCTTAAGCCGCGTATAAACTTGAGCATTTTGCCGAACCGAACCACGTTGCGTAACAGGTCACATCTGGGGTCATGTACGCGGCGCCGCTCGTTGATAATTTTCTCAAAAATAAAATTACTTCGTATCGAGCGTCATACGGAGCATCGCCGCGAACATTTTACCGATCCGTTTAATTTATCTAGAATCTAGTCAGTAGTATTCCGTTTATCGCCATGGAGAAAGTAGCGGTAGCGGCGTATATTTATATTTACTATGCCCTAAAAAAAAAAAAAAGAAAAAACCGAGACGGTGCCGCGGTGGTGGCAGGTGCAGTTCTACAGAACTAGAGAACAAGGCAGTTCTAGTTTACTAGCGGATTTAAAATTTCAAGCGGTCAGCGGACACTATAAAAATTTTACGCGCATGTCACCGACCGACTTTGAATACTTAATAAATTTAGTCGGTTCCAAGATCGCAAAAAAAGATACCACATTCAGAAAGGCTATTTCAGTGCAGGATAGATTGGCGGTGACCATGCGTTTCTTGGCCACTGGAGATTCGTACAGTAGCTTGCAGTACCTTTTTAAAATTTCCAAACAATCAATAGGCCATATTGTTCCAGAGGTGTGTGAAGCGCTGGTTGAGGTTCTGAAGGATAACATACAGGTAAGAAAATGAAATGCATATTTATTTAAAAAAAAAATTGTTTTACATAGTTTTTATAGTTTTCATTTAACACTGTTTTTATATTTCGGTTAATAATTTCTCAAAATCTATATTTGATTCCTGTTCTTGTTGGCGGGAAGTAGTTGGATCGTTTGGTGTTATGGCTCTAGAATAGAAGGGTGACGGGGATGACCTATGTGATGATAAATGTACAGATTCTTCGGGGGAATTCAGAGGCGGTTCAGATAAATTCGGAGGAGATATAAGCGAAGAGTGATCTGAGGAATGTTGGGATGTTGTTGGGATTGGAGGAGTTTGATAATAATTTTGGGAATACGAAGGAAAGGTAGGATAAGGGGAATACTGATGATGTGCTTGTGTAGGATATCCTGAAGAAGGAAAATAGTTTTGGTCGAAATTACCTCTGTCTGCACTAAACGGGACATTCATTATAGCCTGCTGTACTGCACTTCGAACCTGGGGAGAGTAATTTTCCATTTTCTTTGATACAAATTTGCCAAAAACATGGCATTCGCCTTCTTTTTGTGGATGTGATGCGGCGGACAGCAAATCAAACGCCTTTTGCAAACGGAGGTCCTCTACGCTAGTTTTCTTTCTTTTTTTCTCCGTTGGACGCGATGTAGGCGGAATCGGACTTGCAGGTGGAAGAGAACTTGCACTTTCAATAGCAGTGTCTTGTATTCACTGCCGCCGGTTCCGTTTGCGTCTCTTCTGTCTGCGCAGCCTGTGAATCGTCGACGTTGTCTACCGTCGTTATCTATAATAGACAGACAGTTTTCAGTGACAAAAATTAGATTCATTTGCTTTTATCTCCATTTAGCAGATCGATTTTTAATTTTTTGAGTTCAAAACCTAATCAAATTTACACCGGGCTCTGTATCTTTTCTGTTTCTGTTATCTTTTAAATTACTTAAATCGTGCACTCAGCATTCAACAGTGCTCGCGGGAAAGTTTGCACCATATGGGGAACTTTTTTATAATGTATTTCTGAGAATATTTCACTTATGTACAAATTTTCCCATAAGAGAAGCGGTATTATCGAAAAATTACGGCGGAAATACCATGCTGTCTAGACAACTCTCGAGACAACTGGACGAAAAATTACAGCGGAAATAATACTTCTGTTGTGGGAAAATTTGAACATTCGTAAGTTAAAGCAAAGTTGCGCATTTAAATGCTCAATAATATCCTGTTTTAAAAATTCGAAAATTTACAGCCGTTTCGGAGTTATTCGAAAAAAAAACGAAATTTTGTAAAATCGTTTTAAATTTTTTAGTTTTAAGTTTATCTGAAGAGACATTTTGAAATAAATGTCACATCATCATAACCACTTTTTCCCCTCTACATAATGGTACTATTAGATTTTGGGCCCGACGTTTCGTCTCAGAGTAACCATCATCAACTTGATTTTTTCAAATATGGACTTGGATTTTTTGTTTAAGTTTTTTGAAGGTTATACAATGATGTATCGTACTTTCCAAAAAATGCATATTAAAGAAATTTTTGAAAAAGAGAGATGGCAAAAATGGGTATACGGATTTCTTTAAATATTTATGTGTAAAAAATAAACAATATTTTTTGGGCAAGTGTCATATATCATTGTATTTACGAGGTCATGAACTTCAAAAAAATGAAATAAAAAAATCCAAGTTTATATTAAAAAAAAACAAAGTTGATGATGGCGGCGCGAAGACGAAACGTCGAATCTTAAATTAAGTAACGTCATTTTGTAGAAGGTAAAAGGTGGCTATGATGATGTGATATTTATTTCAAAATATCTCCTCAAATAAACAAAAAAATAAAAACCATTTTACAACATTTCGGTTTTTTTCGCATAATTCCGAAATGGCTGTAAATTTTCGAATTTTGAAAACGGGATATTGTTGAGCATTTAATTGCGCAACTTTGCCATACTTTAACCGACCCTGTATTTCTTACGGTTTCCGAGATCTTAATTGTACGCCTCGAATTTGTAACACCCTGTATAGGGTGTTCCGAGAAAAAGTTACATATCAAAGTTGTGTTTTTTTTTTAATGGAACACCCTATATTTGACTTGATATTTCGTTTCTACTATAAAAACGTAGTATTTTTTATGTTACATACCATATATTCCTATTTTTCCTAAATTCAATTGTTTTTGAACTATTCAAGTTTGAAAATGGCGATTTTCAGATTTTGAAAGTGTGTAGAATCTATACTGTTCGAATTAGAGCAAAACGGATTGCAAATTCCTATCTAAACCTATTCTATATTTCAGATACCGACAACACAACAAGGGTGGTTAACTGTCACTGAACAATATGAGAGGATGTCGAATTTTCCACACTGTCTAGGGGCCATGGATGGGAAACACCTGGTTCTGCAAGCACCTGTTCACACTGGTAGTGAGTTCTTTAACTACAAATCTACGTTTAGTATTGTTCTTTTCGCCTTGGTAGACGCGAATTATAACTTTTTGTTTGTCGATGCGGGGTGTCAAGGCAGAATTTCGGATGGGGGCGTTTTCAGAAACTGTCAGTTGTATAAAGGTTTGGAACAAAATGCTCTATGTTTACCAGATCCAGAACCTTTAAATGGAAGACTCACAGAAGTGCCATATTACTTTATTGGAGATGATGCGTTTGCCTTAAGTGAGAATGTAATGAAAGCTTATTCAGGAATGCATCGAAAGGGCTCACCACATAGGATCTTCAATTATAGATTCTATAGAGCAAGAAGAGTTGTCGAAAATGTATTTGGGATCTCGTCATCAATTTTTCGAGTGCTTCGTAAACCATTGCTTCTGGAACAAAAAAAAGCTGAATTGGTCGTGATGGCTATAGTTCATCTACACAATTTTTTAAGGAACAGTTCTCGTTCGCGCCCTATCTATACATCTATACCGCCCGGGACATTTGATTATGAAATAGAGGGAAGAATAATAAGTAGGAGTTGGAGGGCTGATAACGAGTCAATGACTTCATTAACTCCCCTTAGGAATGTTCCAAGAAGATCAGGAGAAACAGCAAAAGCCATTCGAGAAGAATTAACCCACTTTTTTCAAAATGAAGGGCGTATTCATTGGCAAGATAATTACGCCTAATTAATGGAAGATCATTTTTTGCATGTAAATACAGGGTGTTTCAAAACATTCGAAAAACGTTTTCACTTTTCTTAAATAATTTAGAAGGAGTTGAAACAGAGGAGCACTGCTCTCATACTACTTGTTAACCAAATAAAAAACTGTTGCATAACGCCTTGGAAAAAGAGAAATTCTTATAGTCTGGTTCATTTAGAAACTTTTTTAACTTTTGCACTTTTTTCATAAAACTAACGGTTTTCAAATAAAATATAATTTATTAAATTTTAATAAAAATAATGATTCACGTTTTATTTGTTTATTTCAAAACGGTTTATTTTAAGAAAAGTCACTTTAGTGACTCATCTGTCATACTTTAATGCCGATTAAAAAAAAACTTTTTTTTGAAATCGGCCCAAAGTTTAAATATTAACGCACAGAACAACTTTGCAATTTTCCTAATTGTTTTAACTAAAGCGACTAAAAATACAACTTGTTTGTACTTTGACTTTTATTGTATCTCGTTTCGTTTGGCAGAAAAAAAATTAAAATCCAAACGTTTGCATTATGTCTGACTCAACTTCAACTAAGAAAATCAATCAACTTGAAATTCCAAGACAAAACCCCTAGAATTTTAGGATCAACTCTAATTGTCTAAAAGACACTGTTTATTGCAATTTAAATAGTCTGAAAATAATAAATATATTTAAACAGGGTGCAGCATAAAGAGGAAGGGCGGGGGCGCTGCATAAGCTACGCCACTGTGTGGTTTATTTGCCGTGACCCTGTTCACACTCGTAATAAAAAGTTCCACTTTAGTGCCTAGGTTCACAAATAATTACTGTTTCATTTTTACCGCGATATCTCTCTAATGGTTCACTTTAGACCCCAATATAACAAACTCCCCTTTATTTTCAACAAGGAATCACCCCCTAAAGTTTTCCGTATTTGTTTTGAGCCACACTGTATAAATGTAATATTAATAATTTAGTTTCAACTTACATTCGTATGCGATGTTTCTCGTGGTTTGTCTTTATCCAAAAGAAATTGCAAGCTTTTGAAAGCAAACCAGCTGCTTATGTAAATCTCATTCTTTCCTGTAAATTATAAAATAACCCTGATAATAAAATAAAAATAACCATCACTGAAAATGTAATGTAATTATTTGCAGTATATTATTAAAATAATAAGTAACGCACCTTTTCCTGTTCCTACACTTTTTTTCATTTTTAATTTTTCTCTTCTTAGTGATGCTTGCAAGCCTAATATTTTCTTCCGTACTTCCTCCTCTACAGTATCAAACTCCGAAGCAACTATTTCCCAAGCGTCTTTCTTCTTTATTTTATTAAAATATAGGGGATGACGAGGGTCCCATAATAGCTCCATTTTACGGTAACTCTCTATCAGTTGCAGAGTTTTTTCTTCTGTCCATTCCACGATTATTTAAATTTTTACACAACACACAACATACTAATCGGAAAACAAGTGATAGACTAGCAAACAACGCAAACTAGACTAGGGAACTAAAGAACGTTCGTTTCGAGACGCTGCGCCGTCCAAACTATGCCCACTTCTTGTGAACAGAGCATCGTAACGTGCTTTGATGTTTCGACAGAAAACCGACAAATGATGGATCGCTTCGAACGTCGTAGCGAACCATAAATTACCAGGAACTGTTACGCGTTCGGAGCGGCGCTCGCGGCTGGCTCCTGTACAAACTGTTACGCAGTGGGGCTCGCGGCGTGGTTCGGTTCGACAAAATGCTCAAGTCTATACGCGGCTTTAGAGTCATCTCAGTTAAAGCCAAAATCATTGTTCAGATATGTAGACGACACTTTTGTAATATGGCCACATTGTCCAGAAAACCGCCCTGTATTTCTTGATCATCTGAAACAACAACATGATAATATAAAATTTACAATGGAATCGGAAACAGATAAACTGACTCAAGATTTAAGAGAGAATTTATATTGGACTGAGGATATTCGATGGTTAAGTAGAAAATATAATAATCCTACTCCACCAAATGATACTAAGCCAAAATCATTGTTCAGATATGAAGGAATTACCGATAAGAAGTGTAGTTCTTCCATTTATACACGTAACCACAGACAAGATTGCAAGGTTACTTCGCCGTTCCAAAATACGTACAATCTTCAACACACACAAGAAAACTGGACAATGTTTGAGATCGCCAAAGGACATTATTCCATTCCAAATGGAAGGAGTATATGCAATTCTTTGTCCCTGTGGTTATGCCCATATAGGAGAAACTGGACGATCCATATCGACTAGGCTTAAGGAACATGAACGATGTATCAGGATGAAATATATTGTATAATCTGCTGTATCTGAACCAACGATAATTACACCGACAAGATAGGAAAGCTGGCGATTTTCGTGTCTCAGGTGTTGTGCGAAAACTCTCCATTGCTCCTCCTATTTAAAATCCGGCATATCGAGACTCGTTGATCAACTGGACGAAATGACAATATGGCGGCATCTGAACATCGACATCACACAGGAATCGTAAACTACACAGGATAGTTACATCGGCGATTTATTTCCGTCAGTTTAACGCGAGCAAGTGTTGTTGCAGTGACGTCGCCTGGCCCGCTCGAAACATTTCGTGCGTTATTTCTATAGGAGGATAATATGGTTTAGCCTTTTGATGCCGTTATTTTGGTTTTTAAGGCAATACATTTAGACAATTTTTTATCAAACTAATAGAGCAGCATTACCATATGAATGCAGGTAAATAAGCAATGGTCAATTGTTAATCAAAATGTTTTAGAAATACACTTTTTTTATAGAAAAATAAATTATTACGAAAAAATTTAAACATTATGTCAAGACAAAAATATATATTGAGTACCTTCTGATGAAATTTTCTTATATTATTATATTATATATCTATTATTATATTATGTTGTCTTATGACAAGATGCCCCAAATCGTTAAATAGAAATAACCACTTTTCTGTAATTTAGCTATCTAAATGTATTAATTTAAAACGTGATTCTCAAATAGGAAAGTAAAAAACATGGTATTACAATTTTTTAATAATTGTTATTATTGTCATAGATATTTTTTTCAAAAAATTAAAAAATAATGTTTTTTAGACATTACAAAAAATACCTAAATATACTCACTTTTACAACGAAAACGGAAACAAAAAACACAATAACTACGGAGGCTTCTAATATCTAAGTATAAATAACTTTCAGATTAATTAACAAAGTTGAGATTTGAATTAATATTAAAGAAGCAATAATCCAGAGCAAAAATTAAAATTAAAAGTACCTGCTATATGTTAAAAGAAAACACAACTTGCCTGAAGAATTAATAAAAAAATAATAAAGAATCCAAGTATATCTATAGCCTGGCAAGTAATTTTTGTACCTACTTTTGCAATTATACTCAACACACATATTCCCAGGCATTGTTTTTTATGTCCTCTTGCAAAAGTAAATATATCAGTTATAAAAGAAGTTTTAATTATTTCGTTGGCTAATTACGTTTCACTATGCACGAACAACACTTTTTCAAACTTGTGTGATCTATTACAACTTGTAAAAACTAAGGAATATTGAAAAAACAATGCTTGAAGGGCGAATTTCTATTACCGAGCAATGTAACTAATACTAAATCTAGACTGAAAGAGCCGGAGTAGGTCATGCACCCGGTCATTGATCTTTGTGGTCGGCGAGAAACTGGCGAACGTTACGCTTACGAGAAGTAACTATCCTGTGTGGTTTACGGTTCTTTGACATCGTATTGTTTACAGCGCGATTAGCTTGTCGTTTATTTTTCCTTTTGTTTACGTATATGAAACTGCTTTCGTGTATTTTCATTTATTATTAGAAAATTGTTTTGTCCCAATTTTTTACATTCCTCTTAAATGAATTGTGGTGATGACTTAAGTGAACTATTGATTAAAATGGAAACTAACAAAAGTGATATTTTACATGACAGTTTGATTGATAATGCCATTCCCGCGATTTCCTTACCTGATTATGACTATCGATTCGAAAATATGTCCACGCAAAACGCCTTTGTTTATGTATATGGTTACTTATTAAAAAAATGTTTTTAGATATTCATTCCTGTACTATATGTGTAAATTTTTCTCAGCAAACAAAATCTGTGGTTGACAAGACAACGTTTACTAATTTTAAAGCATATGACTAAAATAAGGGTAATTATTGTGGTTTAAGGTCAATTGGTGAAACGTTTTTAAATTTTGTTTATCTGCTTTTCAAATACCTTATGTAATTAAACTATTTATTAGACTTAAGATATTTTATATAATTATATTTGCAAAACAAGATATTGCTTTTTCTAAAAAAATTAAAATTTTGTCTCACCTTTAGTGGTATTTTAATAACATTCAACAAAAAAGAAACATTTTAACTAGTTTTAAATATAAACAACTGCACCACAACCCTTCTCTCTTCGCTTAATACGCCCAATAAATCTCAAATATCATAAATTGATGTGCGCTGGTCACCCAGTATATGAAATAAGCAATATTCAAAGCTTTAATACTCGTATAAGCTTCACATTGTGTAAATATATCCCAAAAAAACACTTATTCCTTATTTTCGACCCCCTCCCCCTGTATAACGTATGGTATAATTATCATTGGTATGATGTTAAAACAAAATGGCGTAAATCGACCGAACGGTTCGGCTGTAATCGGCGAGCAAACAAAAAATATACATAAAGGTCAAATTGATAACCTCCTCCTTTTCGAGAGTCGGTTATAAAAGTACAAATAATATATGGTAGTTCCGCCCCCTTTAGAATTCAAGTTTTGGAAAAAAGATGAGTACACACCACTGAATTTTAACCCCGTGCCAAAGATTCGTCTCTTTTTCACTCACTCATCACTTTTCCTCAGTGCAGCACGAGTTCAACGGCGCCTCCAGATGAAACGCTTGAAAGGACGTAAACAAAGGAAAAGATACCAACAGGAGCTTAAGAAAACTTTGCCGCCCCTTGAGAAAGCGGCTTGGCGTTCCCCAAAAATTATTGTACATGAAAATATTTGGTTAAAACCACCGAAGCAGCCCGTGGAATATAAATTAATTAAAGTAGACTTAGCCCCGACGACGAAACCGGGGTACGTTAGTTTCACACCCTGTGCCACTCCTAAAAGGGGAGGTAAAGGGTTCAATGGACTTATCCCCAGATAATTCTCATCTTTTTGAAGGGCTTAAAAGGGTGGCAAGCCCCTCGAAAGAGTCGCATGACATGACAAACCAGGAGGACAGCTTTTTGACTTTCGGGGTTATTTCTACCCCTGCGCCCATCTCTTTTTTGGGGATACCAGGGTAGAAATGGACCGTGTGGGACCCCTTGAGATCCCTCTCAAGGAATTCGGGATAGCTTAGGGAAAAAACCAATTGCATGATCTGCAATTTGTTTGATACAAATATGCCTTGCAATTGTACGCCGCAAAAACCCGTTTTGAGCATAACGGACAGGTTTCTTTCTAAAAAGAGAACATCTTCAGGGAGTTGCATATTCATATTCCAGGGACGGTCCTCGAGCCCATCTAAGTACCGTAACGACCCTGAGTTGTGGAGTTTATCTCCAGAGATTCCCCTTGAGACTAGGACCAAGTCTAGGGCGGACATAACAATATAAGAAAAACAAAAATGGAAATCAACAACTTCAATCTTAAAATTTGTTAAAACCCTAAACAAAGTACAAAAAATGATTCTAAGAACATCGAACAGGTTTTTGAGCTTAAAACATTTAATATATGAAAAAAGGTTGATATAAATGTTTTTCAATAAACAACATAGCCGAAAGCAAGTCATCAAAAGTGACGACGACGAGACGAAAACAATAACAAAAAAGTACAAAGGAGAACAGAAAGCAGATTATCATCCACAAAAAAAGGATAATCCATTTTCTGCAGTTAACGAAAAAAATTAAAAGTAATGTATTAAATAATAACCCCGATTTCGATGATGCTCTAATAATTTAAATTCGAAGAATAAAGAGCGAAAAAAGACATATTAAACCACCAACAATAGTAATTGAAATTCTGAAAACTGGGGGTTTGCTACCTTTAATACCGATTTTTGCCGGTGGAGAAGCCGGGATCGCTAAAGCTGTAAATGACGCCCGTTCAGCAAAACTTAAATTAGAAGAAGAAATTAACGATACAATAAAACTAAGGAGGCAATGGAAATGGGCAAGGACTTTACTTAAAACGTTTTAAAACTGGCTATGGATTTTTTGCACCACCTATTCCAAAAATTCAAAATACCCAATTTTGTGAGACTTTTATAAAAAATCGACTATCTAAAAAATTCTAAGAAATAAATCAGCAAAAGTTAATTTCGGCAATTCCTGGCACCTATTGGACAGGCTATAAAAAGGTGGAAATAACATTTATTACTTTGATAGTTTTGGTAAATTACGTCCATCTTTAGAACTTTTAAATATTTTAATTCTAATGGTGGTTCTAATATATTTTATAATCATGCTCAATATCATTACTATAATCTTACCATTACCTATATATTTACTTTGTCGGGACGAGAAGAATAATAATTCAATCACGGAAATCTGGTACACATAACCCACATGTTTTATCCAGAAGTGGCGCCAGGTTTTAAAATTGTTAAGAAACCTTTAAACCTCGGTAAACCTGCATTTAAAGAAGTTCTCTTAACAATACGTCAACTGAAACAACCGACAGTCCAAGGCTACATTTGGGACAGTTAACATCTTAAAATAGAGCGTTGTTCATTTCCCAAGGATTTAATCTAAAGAAAAATAATAATTTAGTTTAGTTTTAAGTTACATGTTAGGTCAAGCCTCCAACGATTTTTCCTAATATTCAACCGTAAGTGTGTCTATAGTCAAAAAAGAAATGAGTTCCAACATCCTGAGAGTGGGAGTCAGAGTAATTAGTGACGATGAAATAATAAATTACCAATATCATACTCATCAACCGTACTCTGCTACAATCTTGAACAAGAACGATGAAATTAGGAGACTGATTTAAACCTAAGATCTCTATACCTATATAAATTTTTTTGTAATTTGGCTAACAAAAGGTCAGTGAAAACATAAATTTTGTCAAGAAGCTTCCTTTCTAGGAGAGCCGTTACGAATTAGGAAGAGTGAGTGAGCATCGATCGAGTAAGAAATCCTGGAATAACGTCAACTATAAAAGGCTACATGTCGTTTAAATGAAGTGAAGGAATCATTTGCAAAATACTGGATAAGACTCCTTTGAAGCTGTTGATGGGTCTTACTGAAGACTTCAACAAAATAATAATGAATATTCGACAAGGACTATTAATCAGGAACAACAATGACCTTAATGCAATTCATCAGTTAACTGACGAAAAGGAAAATTATAAAATAACAGTCAGTAAGGTCTTATGGAAAATGCCACACCTCACCGGGAATGATAGTCAAATGTTGCGCTTGCTCAGACAATTTAAAAGCAACAGGGATTTGAATATTGCTTTTAGAAGCTCGGAACTTTTTGAATACCCTCAGTTGCAATAAAGTAAAAATCACAGGTGGGCAGCTAAATAGTCTAATCAGTTGTACAAACATAGTTTTCTAATAAAGTTGTTTCTAACCGATGTAAAAGCAGAATTGAAAAAACGCCACTCAGATTTACAAATGCACTCAAACCTAAAAGCGTATTTAAATTCTGAAGTATTTCCATATAATAACCTAAATGTGGATTATGAAACGAACAAATTTGCTATTCATTATGAGATGTATGCACAATTACAAATATATCTTACTATTAAAGATATCACAGTGATCTAGGTTATAAATCTTATGTTTTAAAAATAAAGCTCCATTGATAGCCTTTAATGTTCGCGACAAGGTGAAAATGTTCTAAAAGGTAGAGCTACGGATATTCGCTTTGAATTTGAAACAAGGAAAGGAGTGCCTGTCCATACTACCGCCTATTATCTCATACTTCATGACAGACTTATATATAAAGTATAATTCGTACTTATAAAGTACAAAAAAATGTTGTAAATATTTACTAATAATAATTTAAATTTAAGTATGGTGACATATTGTGTAAATCGGTTTATTAATTTCAGCATGATATTTTTAAATATTTTATTCTTTTGATATATAACACAGCCAAAGTATCTACATTTAATTCAGTTTATATGCGCCTTTTCATATATATGAAGATGAAAATTTTGTGGTTTACAATTTTCAATGTTTTTCATTTGATTCGTTTTTATGGTATGCAATGTGTTATTTAATTAAATACACCTGTCTTCATAATTCTAAATCAAATGAATCAATTTTGTGTATAACCCATTTCTTTTGAGTACGTTTACAAGTATATTTAACACCATGAGGCACACCATTTCAATCTAGGGATTAAGTTCAATAGAAATGTCAATGTCTGTGTATTTATTGGTTCGATCTAACAAAAACTCTAAGTGACAAGATTTTTATAAGTTAATAATTTTACCACAACTTCAACACTAAGCACCTCATGCAGTGGTTCTGAAGTCCAAACCTTTTTTAAACTTAAGAAACTATAACCCTTTATTAAAGTTAGTGTATGTTGCTGTAATAAAAAATACACCATTATACACAATAAAAAATATGTCTAATTTACTTTAGTAGAAAAAAAAAACCAATGTGTCCAGCAGCCCCAAAGTCTTAGATCGCTTTCGAGTGAGGTGGTCTGGAAAACTGAACTGATAAGTAGGTTAAATAAAATAAACGAAGATTACCAAATTCATATTCGTTCTCTCAAAAAAAAAGCAATTCTTCTTAATAAAAGATTTCAAGAAATCGTTCGTGTATTCATAGTTGTAATAGACTGGAAACTAATTTATCCATTTTAAGATACTTTTTACTAACTTTTAAATTGTATCTTAAAACTAACGAGTCTATTAAAAAAAATTAGTTTGGGAGGATGTAGATTCTTGTTTTAATGCGAGAATAAAAAAAGGAATTCTTAACAATTTAAAGATGAAATAATCCAAAGAGTTTTTAATTAATTCTAATAAGATTAAAATTTTTCATTTTATCATTCATAAAATCTCAAATTTCAGAAAAGTCTTGCAAATATTTTTCAACAAAAATTCACAAATTGATCAACCTACAAATTTTACTTAATGGTAAAAAATTCACAAATGATAAAATGTTGATCAAATATGAAGAATTTTAAGAAAAAGGCAGTGGTGGGGCTTTATGTGAAATTTGATACCTAAAAATAAATATTAATTCTTTTAACCCAATAAGCGTAGGTGTGCCTACTTAGGAACATGATTTTATTAAAAAAACCAAGAGTGTTACCAATAATTAAAATCAAGACGTTTGTTGGTTTTGGTGTTATGTCATATGTGCTATACGTGAACCCATAAAACGAGTAACTTTTCACGTACCTATGAATATATTAGTCGGTTTTTAAAATTTGACTGTATTTCATTTCCAATAGCTCTAAAAGATATTTCCAAGTTTGAACGAATGAACAACCCTTAATGTTAAGCAAAATTGAATATTTTACGTTAGTTTGTAATAATATTAAATTAGATATCGGGGATTATTTTTCTGAACTGTCCAAAACAAAATTTGATTTTCCTTGTATAAAGAATTTAAGTCGTTTACTGGTTACCCAAATGGGTAAAAGTGATTTTGTCAACAATGTCCTAATCATTTTAGCATTTAGCCAGTTTTAAAAAGCATTCAAGGATTGTCAGTTATTAAACGAATATAAAATTACATTACCAAAGGAAAATGAAAATAGTTTAACTTTTAAGAATGTATCTAATAATTTATTGATTCCTTTTGCTATTTACGCAGATTTAGAGAATTCTTTTCACGTATAATGACATGAATTGCACGGGAAAATCGAGAATATATCAAAAACATGAATACAAGTACCAGTATACAAAAATTCAATTGTATACTGGTAAAAAGTATCAAGAATAGCTATGAATAAATAAACAAGCTTTGTATCAATCAAAAGTATTCGTATCGGTAATGGGTCTTTTTCAGAAGACACTTATCAAGTAAGAGGCCATTGTCATTTAACAGGAAAATTCCGGGTATCTGCATATAAAATATGTAATCTAAATTTGTCAGGCAGGAAAACCTTACCTGAAATATTCCATAATCTTTCTGAGTATGATAATCACTTTATTATTAAGATCCTTTGTACAGAATTCAAAAACAAAATTACCTTGCTTCTGCTTAATAAAGAAAAATATATATCACTGACCAAATACATCGAAAATTTAAACGTTAGCTTTCGGCTTACCGATTCATTTCGATTCACAACTCTTTGAAGAAATTGTCATCTTATTTAGAGGATCATCAGAAAACTGTTATCAGAAACTACTACCAGGACGATGAAAAATTTAAACTAGTCACCAGAAAACGTGTATTTCCTTATACCTTACTGTTGCGAAAATTTACAAGACAGAAGTTTATCACTATTACAATTATTTTATAGTTCTATTACTAATTATATCATATCAGCTCAACAGTATCATATGCCCCTAGGTGTGAGATACATTTAATATTAAAACACTTCGGGAATATGCTGAGTCGCAGTTAAAACTGATGTCTTGCTTTTAGTTGATATATTTTCAATGGCACTTATCAATTAGACTGTCTACTATACAGTTCCTGGATTAGCATTTGAAAAAAAACTACAGAAGTTAAATTTGACCTTTTAACATATATTAAGACTATTAGGTTTATTGAGAAGGGTATCAGAATGGGAATTTCACAGTGTTCAAATTAAAAATCATTAAAAATTCTTCAAAAAAATGAATAACGCACCATATGGACACAACTGAAAATATAGGCAAATATCGCGAAATAATAATGAAAGTATTGTTAAAAATCTAAGGGTGTTCAGTCTTCAGCATTGATGACTATTATCAGTTTCTTTTTAATAATTCAACTCCTCTTCTCTTAGAAACATGCTGAAGGCAAAGTTTACTAAAATATTTTATTCAGTAAACTTTGCTGAAGGCCAGTACATATAGATATACAGGATGTTCCTTAATGACATGCTAATATTTAAGGGGGTGATTCTTGGACCCATTATAAGAAAAAATCTTCATATGAACTTATGTCCTAAACGTCTTAACTTTTGAGATACAGGGTGCTAAAGTTTTCAGAAAAAAAATTATTTTTTTAAATAACTGTGATACTACTGTAGATATCTTTATGAAATTTGGTACACGTGTTCTATGCATCAAGATGCATTTTCTAATGTACAAGCAATTTTATTCTTTTTACCAGTGGCGTCCGTACGCGTTTTGCTTAGAATATTTTTGGAGAAAAAAATGGTACGCCACTGCTTTATCTTAAAATAAAAATTATTTTTGGAATTCTCATTCATTTCTGAGCAAAGTCGATCTCTTGATTTTCTTTCGGCCGACGCATAGTTTTCGCTTAAAAAAATAAAAATCGTTTTACTTCAGGGTCAAATCGTTAAAAATCTGATGTGGTGACTGTTGTGTGGAAAGCGTTTTTTTTTCTTTTTTCGTGCTATTCAGTTCATTTAATAATAAATATTAATTAATTTAGAAATAAGTAATTGATTTACTTTACTTTAGGATTGATTACTTTAGGAAACAATTTTTAAAAAACTTTCATGTGCCAATAAATTACAGCGGGGATTTCAGCTTGCAGAAAACAAAGTTTACAGAAACGGCTTAATTTTATTAATTATTAACAATACTAACATTAATTATAAAAATTGTTGGAAGTGGCCACCTTCACTTAATATGCATGCTTCCGCCCGTCTACGCATGGAATTGCGCACTCGTTCAAATATTCCCGGCGTATTCCGTATAGTTTCACTCGAGGCAACTATTCGCTCTCTTAAATCTTCTACAGTGTTAACGGGAGTTTTGTACACTAGAGTTTTAAGGTGCCCCCATAAAAAGAAATATAAACTATTGAGATCGGGGGATCTTGCGGGCCATTGCTGAGGTCCTCCGCGACCTATCCAACGATCAGGATAAACTGTATCTAAATGATTTCGGACAATTACGCTGAAATGAGCCGGTGCTCCATCGTGCATGTACCATATGCGATGCCTTAACGCAACTGGTACATCTTCAAGCAACCCAGGTAGTTCTTCTTCGAGAAAATGCAAATAAGACCGTCCATCAAGACGTCCTGGTAGGAAAAATGGGCCTATGGAGATGATTACTAATAATTCCTGCCCAAACATTAAGCGAAAATTGTTCTTGAAAATGGGTTTCGGTTATTGCATGCGGGTTTTCTTCCGCCCACACATGATTGTTATGGAAATTTTGAATAGCATTCCTAGAAAAAGTTGCTTCGTCTGTGAACAAAATTTGTGACTCAAACTGCGGATTTAGTGTAATACTCTGAAGATACCACTGAGAGAAGTTCACACGCTGTGGGAAATCCCTGGGGAGTAATGCCTGTACTCTTAGAATATGATATGGATATAACAAAAAGTCAACTAAAATACGCCAAACAATTTGGTGACAAATATTCAAAGCTCTAGCGATCTTCCTCGTACTCGTCTCAGGATGTTCGTCGATTTCTTGCAGCACCGCTTCCTCAACTTCAGGTGTTCTGACAGTTCGAGGTCTGCCTTCCGAAGTACCTTTATTGAAACTACCTGTTTCGCTAAGTCGGCGATGAATATTCGAAAAGGTTCGGCTATCTGGCAAGGCACGATTAGGATATCTTTCCTGATAAATGCGTCTGGCTTCTGTTGCATTACCATCTGCGAGGCCATATGCGTAATGCATTGCCGCCATTTCCGCATTCGTATAATTTACCATATTTAATGATATTATTCGAAAAAACGGCGAAAATAACTTCAATAACTTCAATAAAACACTAAAAACCAAAGAGATGACACACTGAGATGGTTTTGAACACCAACAGCTTACTTTAAGTCATTTGACATCGACGTTTGTAAAAACGTAATTTATTCCAGGACTACTAGATTTATGGGTTTAAAAATTATTATTAGTTGGTATTGAGATATTATGAAGCAATTTTAACTCAATTATTTAATCAAGAACGGACCATCAGACGAGAAAACTTTTTCGTTTATGAACACATTCGATGTCATAATTTTCTTTCACCCGATAAATAAGCGATTTCCACACAACAGTCACCCTATCAGATTTTTAACGATTTGACCCTGAAGTAAAACGATTTTTATTTTTTTAAGCGAAAACTATGCGTCGGCCGAAAGAAAATCAAGAGATCGAATTTGCTCAGAAATGAATGAGAATTCCAAAAATAATTTTTATTTTAAGATAAAGCAGTGGCGTACCATTTTTTTCTCCAAAAATATTCTAAGCAAAACGCGTACGGACGCCACTGGTAAAAAGAATAAAATTGCTTGTACATTAAAAAATGCATCTTGATGCATAGAACACGTGTACCAAATTTCATAAAGATATCTACAGTAGTATCACAGTTATTAAAAAAAATAATTTTTTTTCTGAAAACTTTAGCACCCTGTATCTCAAAAGTTAAGACGTTTAGGACATCAGTTCATATGAAGATTTTTTCTTAAAATGGGTCCAAGAATCACCCCCTTAAATATTAGCATGTCATTAAGGAACACCCTGTATACTCTCCCGACATCCGGCTGTAAAAATATACCATTTGTTTTACATAAATGACCTAAAGTTGTATGCAGCAAAGAGACAACAGCTCCATAGCCAATGGGAACTTGTCTCAACGTTTAACAATGCCATTCATATGCAGTTCGGATTGAAAAAATGTGCGTACGTCAATCTGAAAGCAGGAAAAAATGTACTATTCGAAATTCTTATTTTTACCTGCCGAAGAACAGTATAAATACTTAGTGATACATCAAGCTGTAACTGTATATCACACTAAAATTAAACATCAAGTGGAGAATGTTTTAACACAAGATTAAGTATGGTCAAAAGCAAAGAGCACACCTATAATCACCTACAGGTGACCTACAGTTTTTTCATCGTCCGTTGGTCGTCGACGGATATTGAGGTGCTTGATAAGATACTTAAAACAACGCTAACTAAATACTGTTCACACCACCCGAACTCTTCAGTCTATAGACTGTGTCTCAAAAACGCTCATCACTCCTCCACGGTGCAATAGTACAAATTGACTGCGACTTGTCTCAGTGACTTTGGCTCCATGAAGAACACCTGAAAGAAACGTTACGTTCTACCTGGAAGCAAAAACAATTGCATGGTAGCACAGAAAATATAGCTAATATTCACGGTTCATTCCTGTTGCCAAGTTGTGCCCATATTCGTGTTTTCACAAGACAACAAAACGGGTTCTCGATATTACTAGTTTAAATTTATTATGATATGCTTGAAATAATTACTTTTATTCTAATTGCGATACTCAATTTAATCGAACATACAAATTTCGGAAAATTGCTATAAATATTAAAGTTTTTTCTACGTAAATGCAGCCCTGTTTTCCACTTTTCAAGATTGGGTTAACAAAATTCACCCCTAAAAAGGTCCCGTTACATTGCTCTTAAAGCGTTGCTGCGGAATAATATCTCCTAAAAGATTTTATAAGAACGACTTCCAAAAAGCGCTCGAACAACTAATCAATATATGTTTTCTGTTTGTATATTTGACTGCTGAAGGTGCGTATACAGTCATACAGTCAGTTACATTTCATCTATCACAAACATCATAAAGAGAATGCCTTACTACCAAAATTTAGGAATAACATGTTTAGGTAGCAAACAATTAGCTCTCAAAATTTGAACAACATTATGTGGGGACATGGGAAATTCATCCCTTAAGTAAGAAGTAAAAAAATTACTTTACTATGGTAAAGCGAATGCCTTACTGTAAAAACGATAAGCCCTCAATATTTAAACAAGATTCTATGGGGATATGTGGTTGAAATGTATCCATTAAATATATAAAAATGTATGGTACTATGATAAAACGAATTCCTCACTATCAAAATGTAGGAGTAACCCCACGTCCCCATAGATGTTCAAACGTTGAGGGCTAATTGTTTGCTATTTAAACATGTTGCTCCTAAATTTTGGTAGTGAGGCATTCGCTTTATCATAGTAAAATAATTTTTTAATTACTTATGGTATGAATTTCAAACCCATGTCACCATAGAATCTTTTCCAAACATTAAGTGCTAATTATTTGCTATCCAAATATGTTACTCCTATATTTTGGTAGTAAGGCATCAGTTTTATCATAGTATAAGAAATTATTAATTAAGGGATGAACTTCAATCCCTTTTCCACCTATTATTTTTTTAACGTGTTTGCGACTTATGGTTTCCTGAAAGGGTATATAGGTTTAATCCAAAATATGAATTTTACAGAAAAAAATGACTTGTTAGGACTTTGCCACTCCATAAAAACTCAATGGCCAGTCAAAGAAATTTTGTTGTTGCTAAGTTCCCACCTATTCGCAAATATTACCAAAATTAAAATATGAATTGATAATATTAAAATATAAAAAAAAAACAAATTGAATATAGTTTTCCGAAACACTGCAGACGAAAAATATTTTATTTTCTAAATGAGTTACTTTAATTTAATTTTAATTATACAGAACGCATCAAACAAAATGATATATTATGAACTATGTAATGAAACTTAGTTTATATATCTTAAGAGAATAATATTGCCACAAAAACTGCATATTTTCTATAAAAAAAACTTAGGAAGTGAATAACAATCCAGTTAAAAAACATGTTACCGAAGGTACTTTCTATAGCGGGTTTTAAAATTTCTGCATGAAATCGAGAATTTTGTATACCTTGTAAGTATTCTTAAAATATTAAGAATAATCAGTAATAGATGTTAAACGTTCATCTATATTTAAACTGTAGATTAATTTGTAAGATAATCCAAAGTCTACTGAATAAATATAAGTCACGGCACTCGGCGAAAACCGTAAAGTAACTTTTCATCGCCCCGTACCTGCCTTGGCTCTCGGCGGATTCAAACACGTCTCAGTGGCCTACCCAGTGTCTCGAACTCGCGTTGCGAATTGGAGTTATATCTAGAAGGAAAAGCCGAACATTCCCGGGCGATCGTGCCTGTCGGCGCAAGCCAAGACTGGCAATACTTTTAATTTTCTATACATACTAAAACATCTTAATACGTCAAAAAGGGATAAGTCCTATGCCATTATACTAAAAATGTCATTTTCTATGAAAATATAAAGATAAAGATTTGGCATGCTATTTAAAAATCGAAAGTTATGGTCACTTTCGGGCCGGACGTAGCAAACTACTACAAACTTGTGTTTTAATATCAAAAGACAAAAAAGTGTAAGCCACTAGAGAATCACGCGGTATAGTTGGCAATAGCGCATATTTTTGGCCTGGATGTCTTAGGGGGAGTGTCTGATCAAGGCTACAACGTTTATAAGCTCGTGAAAGGAACTTTAAAGCTCACAGAAAATTGTCCAAGTTTTTTTGTTGATGGTAGAGAGAATTATTTTTTCACCTTCAAATTCGTTTTAAGGAATGTTACAACAAATAACATGTATTTAGACAAAATTTACGTATTCGACAAAACTAAAGAATACACGCTGGATCCAAAAATATCTAATGACCATATATATCCGAACAGTTTTCAAAAAATGAAAGTTAAATTGGCTACACAGATATTTAGCTACTCAGTAGCAGTGGCGATGTTTACCCATATTGATTTCAATGTACTTCCTGAAGAAGCAAGACCTACCGCTGAATTTATAAAAAAGATGACTGTTTTTTTTGATCTTCTCAACTCAAACACTTTGGCATATTTTGGAATATTCATGGGAATTGAAAAGCAAATGACCTTCCTAAATCAAATGAGTCACCGGTTTAAATATTTCAGAGTAGAAAATAATGATGGAAAGAATGTCACAAAACAACTTAAATTTATTTTTGGTTGGAGATTGACTATCAGGGCTTTTACCATTTTATTTAGAAAACTACAGACGAAAGAATATAATACCTGTTTACAAGGAATATCAATCAAGATTGCTTAGAATTTTTTTTTTGGGAAAATCAGAAGTTGCTGTGGACACGTTAAAATTCTACACCTATACAATTCTGTCGGTCTTTCAAAAAGATTTTTTCCATGCGACATTTTGACCATGTCGAGGGTGCAAATTCTATGGATAATATCAACGAAGTTTTACTTAATATTACACCACATTTATAAAACGGTGTTGTGACACCACAACCCCTGATCAGACCAAAATTAAATTTGATAAAAGTTCACACACGCGACTATCGAAATCTCAAAACTCCTAAAGGAAATGGATTAGTTTACGTAACTGTATATTTGCTAAGAAAGTGTTTGCAGCAGCATACTTGTGAAATATGCATAAGTTTTAACGAAAGTAATTTGTTAGAGGAAAAAGGAACTACGTTTTGTCATTTGAAACCTTACAATCCTAACACCTATGGAGGATTAGTTGAGCCGTATAGGACTATTACAGAATATCTGAGCGCACTGGAAAATATATTTACAAACTAATTCGCTGAGTTTGCTTATAAAGAAAATATTGGGAAAAAAAGTGAAACAACATTTCTTACATTTGCCATTCCATCATCCTTGTGAACATTTTCCTTGCGATTTTTTCATGTCTCTGTATAAAAGAGTGCGAATATATTTTAGTTTAACGTTCACCAATATCGTAAACATTTCTAATTTTCTTTTTAATGTATCTACCTACCTATTTTATAAATTAGTAATATATCTGTATTAAAACAGCATTGATAACTTTTATTTCAAATATTTGTCGTATGTTACCTACCTCATAGTTTATATTAATATTTGATCATTAAAGTTTTGCGATGTATGTTTTGGATCAGTCGCGCTCTACAAATATTATTCCACTGGCGAAAATGTTTATAAATCTCCCAGTAACGGTGACGGCGAGTACAGATGGTCGCGGTGCCTTGTGATCTCTTTACATCTATTTCGACAAAAAATGCAGCAACTTAGACTTTAAACTCTAAATATGCAATCTTATTGACCATCATTTCTTTAAATTATGCTAAATAAGAATTAATCTGTTTATGTTTTTTCCGACTTTAAAAAAATATGTTTTTCAAAAGTTTATTGAACATATATATTATTATTTAGATATCACTGTTTATTACTTACTAAAAGGGAAATTTTACACTACAAAAGCTCTCTGAGCGAACTAAAACCACCGAACATTAACAAGACAAGAACAGGTACAGCCCGTCGGAACTTTTATGTCGTGCTTACAAAAACGCGCCTACGAATCCGAGACATTCATACAGCTATGCAGGTGCCCATGTTTTTATGAGGTTGATAAAACTGCTAGCTATTAAAAAGAATAAACTTTCACTTACCGGGGTGATTTAAAAACGAGTTTAAAAATATCTATTCATAATTGTTATTGTCACCTATTTTGCTTGATATTTATTAAAAGAAAAACGGGGAAAACGTCAAGTTGTTTAATTAATAGATCGTAATATAATTATAAAAAGTACTGTTTGTAAAAATTAAGTAAAAAAGGAAATTAATTGTTGAAAAATTGAAAAACCAAGATGGTGGAACAAAATGGCGGCTTAATAAAGTATCTAAAAATTCAGCCTAAAAGACTAACTGTGGTATAGAGATAAACGAGTAAACCTGTAGTACTAATTCAAGATGGCGGAAAAAAACGGCGGCCAAATAAAATATTTCTAATAGTGAAAAAAATCACCTTCTCAGGTTTTACATATTTTCAGGTTTTAGCGTCCCTAGATGCCAAAAAATATGTTTCATCAATTCGGTCGGTCCGTGTGTCAATTTCTCTGTCGGTCTGTCAGTTCGCGACATAGCTTAAAGCTACTCATCAGATTAACTTCCATTTTAGGCAAAAAATAAGAGTCATATGGGGATAACCTGGTAATATTTTGGTAAAAATCCAATATGCCGGAACAAAATGGCGGACTAGTGAAACTTTAAAAAAACTATTCCTGAAAAATTAATTATCCAATTTCCTCAAATTTTCCACAAAAATTAAGTGTTTAATTAAGGGAATAAACTGGTAACATTTTGGTATGAATAAAAGATAGCAAAACAAAGTGGTGGCTTAATATAATATTTAAAAAACCGACCTGAAAAAACTACTTATTATATTAATTTCAAATTTTATGCATATTTTAAACTGGTAAAGTTGTGGCACGAATTCAAGATGGTGGAACAAAATGGCGGCCAATATTTTTTTAAAAATTCAATTGACATTAAATTTTATAGAAAAATTAAATGTGATATGGGAATAAACCTCGGTATAAACCGGCAGAATTTAACATAACGTAACAAAATGCCGGTGTTTGTCAATGTAAAAAGTACTTACTAAATGTATTTTTAATTATTCCCAAAAATCATGTGTGGCATAGGTAGAAACTAGTAAAATATTGGTAGGAATCAAATATGAAGGAAAATGGCACCCAATAAAAATGTTTAAAAGATAGTAATGACTATTATATTGAATTAAATTGGGCCACTCTTCACTATTCCTAATAAAAGAAAAGATTCATAACGAGGGAAGTTCCGGCTAAAGAAAATTTAGCGATTTTTTAATAGATAGCCAGTAATGTAAACACTACAGCATTGCCGTCCGTACTTGAAAGATTTATATAGTCGCATGCAAACACTTTTAAAGAACTATTTTTTGTCGTTATTGGTACATAGATATTTTTATATTTTCGATCATATCAGGAGTTACATTAACCAAAACTTTATTAATATCTTGGATACATTTTGCACCTTCAACATCATTAAGATATTTTTGAGTAAATAATTTCTTGAATGCCTTACAAAATTGTATTGTGGTTGGATTTCTCGAATTTTCGCCACAATTTCTTATAAGGACACAAAAAATCGAGGCAATCCTGATTAAGGTTTCTTGTTAAAAGAAATGAATAATTTTTGCGTTTTAAAGTTTCCCGTAAAGATAGAACGGAGTAAATCGTAATTTTCCATCTATTTACCAAGCACAAAGCACTAAGTAATTGGTAAATGCTTATTTTAATTAAAAAAAAAATAGTTTCACGCCGCGCGCCGGCAAATATAAAGACAATTGGTATATATTAATGTTTGGTGGTATATTTCAATACTTTATTATACGACGGAGAAACGGTTTATGCATCTCGTTGGGCAGCTACTTCGAGGGATCGAAAAAGCATAGCATCCGATATTCGAGTGAGATAGGCATATTAAGGGGAGGAGCTTCGAGTGCTCCTTCTTGTCTTGTTAAGGTTCGGTGCTAAAACGCACCAAACTCCGCTCGTATTGCCTCAATACCCCTACAATTTTTTTTGTCGCGTCATCTCTGCCGCTCGCTTTTGATGCCGATCTGAGAAAGTGCCGCCCGAGAATGAAGTATATGATTATTCTGTAAACATGATAATATGGCCTGTATAGCAATTATAAGGGTTAAAAAAATTCATAGCTCAGTTGTTTCGTTACAATTTTTTTTTCTATTTCTGTAGCCTGGAAAAAACTATATAAGATAGGTTTTTGAGTTTTTATTCTAGCTAAACGATAAGAAAGTAAAATGGAGTGGTCTGCTCTCGTGAGATAACCTGTACAGTAATAGTGATTTTGGTACAAATACAACTGGTATAATAAATAGATAATCACTTGTTTATTGTTTTCTGATACCCCGGAAAAGAATACATGTACTAGGTTTTTGAGTTTTTATTCTAGTTAAACGATAAGTAAAATGGAATGGCTCGCTCTAGTGAGAGCCCCTATACAGGGTTTTTGATTATAAATGCACCCCACTCTTTAACTTTCATATTTTTCTAGATATCAAAAAAGTTAAATACAAAGATTTCTTTAAATTACAGAATTATTTTTAGTGTAGTTTACTGATATACAGAGTCTCTAGTTTTTCGGAAATCAACATCAACTTTCATTTTTTCAATATAATACCCTGTATATTATACTTTCATCAAATTGGCGTCTTCTTACTCATTATACATATACCAGGCTTGATACTATCTTTAAAGACATCTGAAAAAAAACTTGGCCATAAGAAGCAATGTATTGCCATTGACTCCCCTATGTATAGAAGAACGCTTTCCGTCTATTTTTAACACATTGCCTCTTGTGACGGGGTTTTTCTTAAACTTTTTGGGTGTCTTTAGAGATAAGTATCAAACCTGGTATATTTATAATCAGCAAGAAGAGATCCATTTGATGAGCATATGTGCAAACTACATGAGAAAAAAATTCTTTTTTTGATATCCATAAAATAACGAACGTTAATGAGGGAGTGCATTTATAACCACAAATCCTGTACATTAAAAGTGATTTTAGCACAGCTACTTGTAGCTTGTTCTGCTTTATAGGATTCGTACCAAGATCTTCCAGTTCAGCACTAAATCATACTTGATTCTTGTGCAAAAATTTGATTTTAAATAATAAAGTAGTTAAAATAACTTTTTTATTAAAGCAATTTTTTAAACATTTTATTTCGCCACCATTTTCTTTTGTCATATTGGATTTCTACTAAAATATTATCATTTCATCCCCATATTACCCTTGATTTTTGTACTAAATCAATTAGATATGTAGAATTTTAGCTATGCCACGAACAGACAGATCGACAGAATTTGAAAAAAAACTTTTCTAGGAACCCCGAAACGTGAAGATCTGAAAAAATCTCAGAAAGTGATTTTTCACTATTACAATACATTTTACAGAAGAACTAAAAACACTAGAAACATATTTGTTTACCTGTTCTAATATAAAAAAAAATGTTTAGTTGTGTTAACTTCTTCAAAATTATTTGTTTATTAATTTTTAGGTTCATATGACATTAGAACTTAACACATTTTTGTTTCAAATAATTTTAGTAAATAATAAACATTTCTAATTTTTAGTTTTCCATTTTATCAGGTTTTCCTATTTTGGTATGTTGTTTCTCCACTAGCTAATTTAAAAATATTATTATGAATATTAAAAACACTATATTTTCTGTCAGTAAAATAGAGGGCAGCAAGACCGCCTAAACAAAAAAATTAAACAAATTATGCACATCATCTGCTGATGATGCTAACTAGGTTAGCGAAACGCGCGTCCAGAACGTAACAAGTTGTGGTGTAGTGTGGTTAGAACTCTTGTATTTTGAAATTATGCATGTTTCACACCGTAAAAAAATTACAATTTTATATTTGGGAACTAGATAAAATCGGTACAAAAAGGTAAAAGAAATTTGAACGTGTTTCACAGTTTTTTGAAAAAGCTATCTTTTATTGAAATAAAAAATAAATTTGTTTTTGCAGGCTCTTTCTTTTAGCTACCCTCGGTATAGTAAAAATAATGCAATGCAGGTAATGTTGTTATATAGATAGAGATTTTTCAGATTTTACGTATTTCATCGTTTTTTTTAAAGCTAAATGCTTGGGATGTTTAATATTTACTATTTCTGTTTCCATTTTGAATTAATTCTGTTTGGCCGTTCTTAAAATATGTTTCTGATATATGTCTATATCGGATTTTACACGCACACACACCAGGGACTTAGCTAGGGGTGGGTCCTGGGGTTCTGGACCCCCCCGAAACTTTGAAAATATGTTGGTACAGGCATGCTTTTTACTAATTATTCTGAGATTTGAAAGTTTGGACCCCCCGAAATGAATTCCTGGCTTGGACGTCCCCCGAACTGAATTTCTGGCTACGTGCCTGACACACACCCATGCACGCACGCACCCCCACACCCACGTCCGTAGAAACATCATAAATTTTTTTTCTAAACATAAGTTTTTCTCTCCTATTATATATTTTATATTAGTATTATATGGGTTGTTATATTGGGTATTTCTATTTATATTCTATCTACGCCGAGTTTCATTCCAATCTAATATTCCGGTTTAAATATAGAGGGAAAGAACGCAGATAAAATCTTTTCACCCTGTATCTTGAAAATTACGCTGTTTTGGACGTATGTCTATCTTGTAAGAAACAATACGAATATTTTTGTTCTAGACGTGAAAAACTTCCTGAAATACATATCTTACACGATATACTCACGTGACGCGGGGTGCCCGGCCAACAGGGTATTCAAATAAAATGTTGGAATGATAATAATAAGATAACGTAACATATAAACATTCGGAAGACAGTTCTTAATGCTTATTTAAATGTAATAGTAACTCAGCTAGATAAAATATTTGCTGCGTTGAAAACAGTTTATTCAGCATTTTCAATTCAGCTCAGTTATTAGTGAAGAAATATTCAAATGATTTAACTTCTCAACTAGCAACTGAGTTAATTCAGATAAAATCATTATCATATAACAACACTAAAAACCTTAATAAAATTCATGAATTCGTAAACTATATTTTCAAAAAAAAATTATTATTGTTAAGTAGTATACCAGACCTGCATTTCATTGACTTCGTGTCCATCCTGTAACGTCAGCTCAATTGGAAAGATCCTTTTCAAAGTTAAATTAATTAAAAATGTCCTTAGGTCGACCATGACTCAAAGTCGTCTTAGTTCTCTACCTTTTATCTGAATGGAGCATGAAAGGGCTAGAGAAGTAAATATTAAAGAACTAGTTGATAAGTATTTATCTACTCGATACAAAAACAAAAAAGTCTAGTCTACAGCCAAAAAAAACGATCCTTGTAATCTTGTTTTTATTATTTTTTAGTTTTGCTTGAACCAGAGTATAGTTATTATGTATTAATTTTTAGTTAAATTTTGTTTTGTATTTATTAGTTTACCTTTATTCTTTAGTCTGAGGTTTACCTAGATCTATTAATCCCAAAATGTATATCGTTCGTTCCTTTTTTTTTAATTTATGAGTTATTTTTTGTTTCATGTTATGGTTTTTGTTAATAAATTCATGAAATTTTTTGTTTACTTATTTTTTTAGCGAAATTTTGCAGGGGTCCCAAGAAAAGATTTGCGGGGGGGGGGCCTAAAAACTCGACACGCCACTGGGTTTGCAGCTGACCTAAGCGGGGATCGTAATAACGCAATCCTCTCTACACTATATCTGATACAAGGGTACCTCATGTCGGAAATCGAGGGATTCATTAGCAGTAGTAAGTAGTGTAGGGCACAAGATCAAGTTATCTCCACAAAAAAAACTACACAAAAATTCAACATCTTTCCTTGCGAAGTTCTTACTTCTAGTCTCCCGACTATAAAAAGAGACACGACGATGCTGTTTGTCATCTATAAAAAAATTAAATTAGTAGATAAACTAACCCCTTAATACACACCAAGAATTCAAGGAAAATTAAAACAGACCGGAAATAGTAGTTTTTAATAAAAAGGGCAAATGCGCCCACATTTGGGTATTTCGCCACACAAGATAATGATAACAATATTACCTTGGATTCTGGGTCTACAGTGGACTCAGAACTCAAGAATACAACTTAAAATTTAAAGTTATTTATATATATTATTCTTATTGTTTTGATTATATTTTGGGGCGAAATACCCCCAATAATTTTGTTCTTAAATTATTGATATTACCGTATAGTTTTAGAACAAAATTTTGTATGCTGTTCGGTCATGTTCAGAAATAACTATTTGAATAAAACAACAATAACATAATTATCATAGTCTAATAGACGCTCTAATTATATTAAAATATTTAGGTTGTGTAATGGTATGGGATATTAGGCAGAAAGACATTCCAGTAGCGAAATTCACACCTCTAGACGGACAAACTGGTCGAGACTGTTGGTGTGTTGCCTTTGGAAATTCCTATAATAATGAAGAGAGAATAGTAGCTGCGGGATACGACAACGGAGACGTCAAGATGTTTGATTTAAAAACAATGAGTGTGCGATGGTCAAAGTGTCTTAAAAACGGGGTATGTGTTTAAAACTTAATAATTTTATAAAAGTATGATACCATATCATATGGAAACAATCTAACATAAAATTACTTGTTTTTACGCAGAATATATACAGGGTTATTCACGGAGAGTGACCTATTAGAAGTAGAAACCAAGACTTAGAATAGAAACCTGTGGCAATATGTTCTCTAAATGAAATGCCCTGTATATTATTGTATTTTTCTATTATGCTGAACATTCTAAACACTTCTTGTGTTATGTTTCCTATACCTAATCAACTGTTTCGAGAAAATGGCGCTTGAATATTCACATTTTTGACCTTTTGAAGCTCTGTAACTTCTAAACGACTTAATTTGCAACAAAACGGATTGCATTTTCCTATCTTAGTTTTTAGTTATCTATCTGCTAACATCAATAGGGAATTTATTTCTTTTTATTTATTCTTTTAGGTAGTCAGTCTTAATTTCGATCGGAAAGATATTCCCATGAATAAATTGGTGGTGACCACACTAGAATCAAAATTTACATGTTATGATGTCCGCACTCAGCATCCAAAAAAGGGATTTGCTCATTTATCTGAAACAGCACACGGATCTACAATATGGCAAGTGAAGCATCTGCCTCAAAATAGAGATATATTTATGACTACCGGGGGTGCTGGGTCTTTGTGTTTGTGGAAGTAGTAAGTAAAATCGTTTTTACCCGACTATCCATGCAAAGGAGAATAATGACTTTGACAGTCATGAATACAAGTGTTAATTGTTTGTTGCCACCTATAGACCAAACGCGTGGGCCGATTGTTATGAGTGAGACAAAATATGCATCTGTAACCCGCAAATGTTTTTAGCTAGGTTAGATAAAAATAATCAAATTGGCGGAAGTAGCACGCCATTTTATCCAACATAATCAAATGCATCAAATTAAAGAGCTTACAAAGACAATTCTAAATCTATATACAAATGCTCTTATAGTATACAAGATGTCGCAAATATAAGTAGTTATTTCACGTTCAGCCCAAACAGTTGATTTTGGGCGAAAGAAGTATATAAACCGAAGAAACCTTAAAATTTTCTCTAGAGATCCTTACAAAATACAAGCCAATGGGTGTTAAGGCTGCATTTTGACAACATTTTGAAATGCAGTTTAAAGTAATCGGGTTTATCAATAATTTATACTTTTGAAAACCGTTCTTAATGTTATATGTTTCCTGTTTCTATTGCCATGATCATTTCATGAAATATATGAATAAAGCCGTTCCAGGCTTTAAAAATATTAAAAACTTTTGTAAGTACAAAATTTGGACACTTAATGTAAAATAATATTATTATTTTATCTTTTATATTCACGCGGTTCTGTATTCGAAATGTTCTCGACAATTAGAAAATCTGCTGCAGTATACACTAAAGAGGTTCAAATTTGGGCAAGGTCTAATTACTCAGGAATGAGGCAAACAATTTTTTCTAAATATCACAATTACAAAACATGACAGTGACATAAGAAACTTATAACTAAAAATTTCAATTACCACAACTGAATCTGGTTGAATTCTTAACCCTTTTTATTTATATTTTAAAGCAGCTAAAAGCACACCCTTTCATGTTTTTCAAAAATATATAACACTTAATATTTATTTTAAAAAATTACCGCGCAATTTGGAATTATTAACAAAATAATACGAGTTTATTGAATATTCCAGTATTTGTAATTCGCGTTTTGTCTATCCAAATACCTTTAGACTGAAAATCATCAAAATCAACATTTATTTATAAATCAGTTACAAAATGTTGTTCGTCCTATAAAATAATTTCCGTTAAGACCCTGAACTGTACGATATTTATATGGGTGAAAAAGATGTTTTTTTAGAACCGAATGTGCAGTAGATTTCGGAATTGTTAAGTCCTAATTTTATATCATCTGCTGATGATGCTAACTTGGTTAGCGAAACGCGCGTCAGAACGTAACAAGTTGTGGTGTAGTGTGGTTAGAACTCTTGTATTTTGACCTTCGGAATTGTTCTTTGTCCTTCAATTGTCCTCGCCGATGTTCCTGGGTTATTCCTGACATTTTCTACGATAACTGCATCTCTTTCTTCATTATTTTTTAAGTAGGTCTTAGGTTTAGGTTTCGAAAAAGAAACAACAAGCTAGCAAATTGGCAACTAAGAATCTAATATGCCTTTCGTAGGATTGATGTCGCTCCGGAAATTGTTCTTCGTATTCACATACTGCAACTTGTGCATTCCTGTTTGTTTTAAACTAAACTTCTATCTGGGGTTGCCAGATTTGCAGAAAGCAAAAACGGGGGGGTGGTTCCTTCGGTACGAGGTGTAACGTCCTCCAAAATAAATCGAAGAGCAAAAGATTAAATCATAATTTGTATTCGTTCATTGTAACAAGTAATGTTTATTTCTCCTAAAAAGCGGGAATTCTGAACCATTCGGCGGAAGATATACATAAAAAGCGGGAGACTCCCGCCTAAAGGGATTGGCAACGCTACTTCTATCATATCTAACTTCTCATCGTTGGAATAAGTACCGGCCATAATAGTGGCGTATTTAGAAAGGCTTATTTACACAACCTAATCTTAATACCCTCACGGAAATTAGCAAAAAAATCATACTTACATATTTTATTTTCTATTACCACATAATCTGATCTAACGCACATGAAATATGAATGAAAAAACATATTTTTCAGGATTGCTTGGCAAAAAGTGAAGTAGGTAAAATTTTTTTATGTTGCATATTTTTCTTTATACAATGTAGCCCTAAGATGAAAAAGTCCCCCTCAAAACGAAAAAAATATTTTAACTTTTTAACAAACTGCGTAACACCTCAAATTTATTAGACATATATATATATATATATATATATATATATATATATATATATATATATATATATATATATATATATATATATATATATATATATATATATATATATATATATATATATATATATAAAGTCAAATATATATATATAAAGTCAAAAGCAGTGTTATCGTGCGGGTCATACGATTTATCAACGACAAACTTTTTAAGTTTGTTTTTCTTTTATTACGTGTAATCATATTACCTACGATATTTTCATATAAAAAAAGGGGATAAACATATAAATACCAGTAGTTGCAAAAATCTTTGAGCGATGTTACTTCAAAGTCAGATTGACAAGTCGGTGACAAAATGAGTAATAGAAAACAATTTTCGGGTTTTTTGCATCCACAAGCGAAAAAAGTGTTATTAAATCTAATAAAATATTACGAAAATGAAAATTCACCGGCCAATATCCAGGAGACAGTAGCAAAAGCTCTGGGAATCGGTATAAGGACTGTGCAGAAAATTGTGCATGAAAAAAAGCATAGTTTACTACCGAAGAAGATTAAGAAATGTACACGAAAAAAGCCAAAGACAGCAGACTTAAGTGACAATGTAAAAATAGATGTTCGTAATGCCATTTACGATTTATACACATCAAAAACCAATGTAACCCTTCAAGTTTTAAAAGAAGCTTTAAAAAATCGAGGCTTATTGGAAATTGGACTAAATCGTTGTCAAAATTAATAAAAATGTTGGGTTTTCGATATAAAAAGGACTGTAATCGAAGATTTTTATGCGAGTTGCCACATATAGCAAGTCAGCGTATCCAGTTTTTAAAGAAATACACGGAAAATGTTAATTCAAAATTTAGAAAAGTGGTATTTTTAGACGAGACTTGGATATTTTCTAATGGAAGTGGTTCGAAATCTTGGCAGGACGAGTCTGTAAAAAGTGTCAAGAGAAAAAAGAGATGTGGGACGGGAAAACGGTTCATCATTTTGCATGCAGGTTCTTTAACAGGATTTCTCCCAGGTGCAAGTTTACTGTTTTCTTCAACATCCAAAAGTATGGACTACCATGATAATATGAACTGTGAACTGTTTGAAAAGTAGTTAAAAGAACAACTGATTCCAAATTTAGATGCTCCATCTTTAATCATTCTGGACAATGTATCTTATCATTCAAGAATCTTAAATAAACAACCTACTTCATCCTGGAAGAGAAGTGATATTTATGACTGGCTAATAAAACAAAAACAAAATCCTTTACCCAAATGTTGAAACTAGAACTTCTTTTAATGGCAAAATCTATTAAATATTACGGGAAAATGGACATGAGGTTTTACAACCGCCGTAATACCATTGTCAGTTTAACGCAATAGAATTAATTCTATTGCGCTGGGACAAAATCATATTACGAAACACACATGAACGATGGTGTTACATCAGATGAAGTGCAAATTGTTTAGCAAGATTCATTAAATTATATTACGCCGGAGTACTGGAAGAAATCTGTGGAACATACGGAGAAATTAATATGGCATTGGTGGAATCGAGAACGAGTTCTAGATGTCGAAATAGCACCAATGATCATTGCGCCATTTGAGGACGACTCAGAAGATGATGACTTTTTAAAAGATGATGATATTTTTCAGTCTATAATATTAAAAAGTTTCTGAAGGATTATATTAGTCTTTGACGTGTATAAATCATAAATTGCATTATGAATATCCATTTTTGCTTTGTAACTTAAGTCTTTTGCCTTTGGATTTTTTCGTGTACATTTCTTAATCTTCTTCGGAAGTAAATTATGTTTTTTTTTTCATGCACAAGTTTCTGTACATTCCTTATACCGATTCTCAGAGCTTTGGCACTGGCTCCTGGATATTAGCCACTGAATTTTAATTTAAACATTTTTTAATTAGATTTGACACCATTTTTTTGCTTACTTTTTTAGTACATTTGTAGGCAATAAATAAACAATTATAGAATACTTCTTCCAATTTTAAAGCGTGTTTAAAATAAGTAATTTTTTTTTATTAATTATAAGACAAAATTTGATATATAAA
Organism: Kuschelorhynchus macadamiae; assembly: GCA_030620095.1. Lineage (NCBI taxonomy): Eukaryota > Metazoa > Arthropoda > Insecta > Coleoptera > Curculionidae > Kuschelorhynchus > Kuschelorhynchus macadamiae. Next base: position 749,367 of record JAUTXW010000945.1, read on the forward strand.
AATCGGTAAAACGCTTTACCAGAAACTCGGGGCTAACGAAAGATACTGGCTATATATATATATATATATATATATATATATATATATATATATATATATATATATATATATATATATATATATATATATATATATATATACATATATATATATATATATATATATATATATATATATATATATATATATATATATATATATATATATATATATATATATATATATATATATATATATATATATATATATATATATATATATATATATATATATATATATATATATATATATATATATATATATATATATATATATGGCCCTTAATTTTAGACCGAAATTTGAAGAAATCCGATAAGTAGTTTTTAGCTATGCCGCGAACAGACAGACTGACGGACAGACATACCTACAGACAGACGGAATTGAGACAACATGTTTTCCGGCATCTAGGGACCCTTAAACGTAAAGATCTGAAAAAATCTCACGAGGGAAGTAATAACTAATTATCTTGTGTTTTTAACAAAAGTGTATAATATTTTTGAAAAATGAATTTTTTTTGTTATCACAATACAAAAAAAAACAAGTTTTCTTTGCACAGGGGTGGCCCGCATTTAAATAAATGACACTGTATAAGATTTTTAGATCAAGCGGGGCTCATAATTTTTGTTGATTGATAAAAAATCTCACTTTCATTAAGTGGCTGTAGAAACAGAACATAACCTGATTGTTCCACTGATTCGAACCGCCTTCCGACTTTTTTAAGGCGCTTGCCATTTTGTGTTTGTTTTTGCCGACCAAAAAATTTTAACCAAATACATATTTAGCGAATTTTCTTATTTTGTCCCTCGGCATTTAATATATAAAAAATATTAAGTGGCTATCTTAATAATATTGCCTAATATAATAAAAAAAAACTATTTTCTTTCTCCCTGTATATTTGTAAATAGCCCATCGAGATTTAATAACTCGTTAAAAGAATCACACATTTTGGTATTCACTGTGTTTTCTGATTTGATTCATAATGCTGGTGACTTTTGAACCCGCACGATAAGATCGTATTCGAATATATATATATATATATATATATATATATATATATATATATATATACATACATAAATAAATATAAATATTATTTTTCATTATACGGGGTAGCCTAGTTAGACGAAGCAGTCCCCAGAAAACGAAAAAATTTAATTTTAAAGCAGTTACTTAAAAATGACGGTGAAATATATCATAATTCTTTTAATCTCTTTCTATATAAAACGTTTTTTTTTTACTATATAGGGTTGTCCGAAAGAGCATATGAATCCCTTTAAAATGCAAATATTTTTTACTTCCATAATGCTTAGTTTTTTTAAAAAGCGGCAAAACAGGGCAAATGTATTTTTTTTGTTTGTGTACATAAGCCATTTTTTTCCTTCATATAGGGTTATTCTGAAAGGGTGAAACAGTCTCTAAAGACAGAATTAAAATTTAAACGGTGTAAAACGCTAAATAGTAATAAATAAACTATTAATATTTTTTTTTATTTATTTTATTTAAGCGCATCAACCACTTAGGGTTACTAGCGCTGGAACTTTACATAACATGTGTACATATATAAATTACTACAAGTATTGTATTAGAGTTCATTTTTTGTAAGTCCAATATAAGTATAAGACACCCTGTTAACTGTTTTTGCATTTGGATTATGGTATGAACTGCAGGCTTCAGCATCCGCTTTCTCATTAGCAATAATACCAATATGAGAGGGCACCCACAAGAACTTGACTTCTTTCCCATTATTTTCAATATCGTGTTTCACCTTTTTTATTATATTTACAATAGGATTTTTAGAGTATAATTGCTGTATGCCATAAAGTGAGTTTAAAGACTCTGTTATTATTATAAATTTTGTAATCTCCTGTTCTTTATTTATATGAACTAGAGCTTGCAGTATAGCCTAAAGTTCGCCTGTAAGTATGCTAGATATTGAAGGCAGTTTAAAGTGCAAGTTACCGTTTGGTGTTACAACAGTGTGCAGATTTAGACGAATCTGTGTAAATTTTGATATATTGTTGGTGGTTTTGTAATATTTCGTTTAATGAATTCTTGATAATGGTCGAGTTTGTTTCTTTCTTGTTGAATTTAATTAAGGATTTGTTTACCTTGGGTAATTTTAGGATCCAAGGTGGTGTTGTGTCATTTTGTGTACTAAAAATCTGTGGCAGTGTCATATTTAATTCTTCTAAATACCTTGCTATTCGTATGTAAAATGGTGGATCGGATCTTTTCTTGTGGTCAAATAGTGTTCTGTATCTGTTAGAGAAAGTATTGTTATAAACTGGATGATTTGGATTAGTCGCAATGGAGACTGCATAAGAAAGACTTAAGTATCTTCTTCTAAACTCTAGAGGTGGTTCTCCAGCTTCACAGCTTTCGATGGGACTAGTCCTAAATGCCCCCAGGGTTATACGAATTGCTGTATTGTGTACAACGTTCAACTTTTTGATGAGACCATTTTTGGCAGATGAATATGCAATCGATCCATAATCAATCTTGGAACGTATCAGTGTCTGGTATAATTTCTTTAAAGTAGTTGAGTCTGCGCCCCATGTTTTATTAGATAAAATTTTGATTAGATTTATTCCTCTTTGACAATTTTGTATCAGTTAATGAATATGGAATTCCCAGCTCAGTTTCTCATCCATAATCATTCCTAAAAACTGGAACCTGTTTGTATAGTCAATGTTTTGATTATTAAGGAACAGTGGTGGGCGAAGAAATACCGGTGTTTTTGAAAACAACATGCACTTTGCTTTTTTAACTGAGAATTTAAAGCCGGTTTTTTTCTGACCAAGTTCGAAGCTTTTTTATTTGGTCTTGAATAAGTGATTTCATTGAATTCAGATTTTTCCCTTTTACATAGATAATCAGGTTATCAGCATATAACCGAATTTTAACTGGTAAACTTATGTTGTTAACTGCATCATTCATTGCTATAAGAGAGAGTGTTGTACTGATTACAGAACCTTGTGGCGTCCCATTTTCTAATTGTGATGTTTTGCCGTTGATTCTAACTCGAAACTTTCTTTGTTGTAAGAAATTCTGAACAAAGGCCAACATGTTTCCGTCGATGCCCCAGGCTTGTAATTTTTTTATGATATCATACCTCCATGCAGTATCAAATGCTCGTTGAATATCGTTTGTTTATAAACGCTTCGTGGATTTCCGATTCTAGGTCGATTATATTATCTGTTGAAGATCTATTATTTCTAAAACCACGCTGTTCTATGCATAGTAAGTTACTTGTAGTTAGGTACCACCTTAATCTGCGGTTGACAATTTTTTCTATCAGTTTGTACATACAACAGGTTAAGGTTACGGGACGATATGATTCAGGTTCAAATTTTGTTTTATTTGGTTTTATTATTGGAATTACCACTGCCTCACGCCCTAGTTCTGGAAACTTGCGTTCTTTCCAGACATAGTTAAACATATCAAGCAGACTAGAATCGCTGATTCTGGTAGGTTTTTGAGGAGGTTACCTCGGTGGCAGGAGTTGTATTATTCATGCTAGAGAGGTACTGCTGCCATGACTCCTTTTTACGTTTTTTAATAACATATCGAGTTTTTGCTCTTTGTTGTTTAAATTTTAGAAAGGTTTCAGTTGTTTGTTTTCTTTTATAGTTATTCAATAATTTTTTACATAATTCAATATCTTCTTTGCAGTCATTCCACCAAGGGACAGCATGATGATTTGGTAATAATGCAACTTTTCCTACATAATTTTTTCCAGCGTGGACCAATATATTATTAAACTCATGTATAATATTATTGATGTCTGTTTTATTACTAAAATTGTCTTTTATTTGTTCTTGAATATCAAGTCTGGACATGTCCCAATTAACTTGATCGGTTTTCCACTTAGTTGTAGGTATCACGGGTGTCGTCGTTGTTCGTTTGATTTAAATTTTTGATTTTTATGGGGAAATGATCACTGCCATATAAATAAGGTAGTACTTCCCAAGTTACTTCGCCGGCTACTTTTGGATCACAAATACTTAAGTCCAAAGTTGTATACTCTCCTGTAAACGAATTTAATCTAGTATGACTTCCATCATTAAGGATTAGCATATTACATTGTTCTGTTGCATCAGCTATTATATTTCCTCTGAGATTATCTTGAGTGCACCCCCATGGTATATTATGACCATTTCAATCGCCAACAATAATACGAGGAAATGTGTTTTCATTAAAAAGACCTAAAATCTCCTGTTTCGTGAGATCATAGTTTGGTGAAATGCATAGACTACATATATTCAGGTTATATGGTGAGTACACTGTCACGGCTACTGCTTCCAAATGAGTGTTTAAGTTTATATGTGTGGTTTTAATATTATTCTAGACATAAATGGCTACTCCACCACTGGCTCTGTTCTCATTGTTTCTATTTTTAAAATAACCTTGATAATTGCGCAACTTGTGTTCCTTATTTTCGCGAAAGTGTGTCTCTTGTAAACAAATTATAGAAGGTTTGTTTTCGGACAAGAGTATTTGTAACATTTCAATATGACTAAAATATCCATTTAAATTCCATTGAATTTTTATAATTAAATTAGAAAGAAGAAAATTCTTTCAATAGGTACTTTCATCACTTTCATAGTCGGAGATTTGAATATCTAAAAACTGCAATATTTTCTGGTGTATTATAGTTCATCTTACTTTAGCCGACCTTTCCCCAAGTAATGGGTAAATTTTTTCTAACATTGCTGCCAGTGATATTAGGTTCTTTGCATAATTTTGAGCTATTGGTATGATATCTGATACACCGTGAGTATTTTCAAAAAAGTCTATTAGCTGATTAAATGTAAGTACTAATGGTGGATCGTGTGTATTAATGAAGTTCTCAGTTGGCATTAGTGAAGTTTTTATTTTCTATGGGCAATCTGTTGCTTGTTTGGGTTTCTTAAGTCTTTGATCAGGTTTTAAAAACATTTCTTGTTGTTGTTTCTATTGTTGGCTAATGTCAACTGAAGCAATAGGAGGGGTCAGTATTTCATTGAGTCTTCTTTTAGCTGTAGACTTATTGTGCGTTTCATTTGTTTCTGTAACGTCTTGAATTTCGTTATTCCGATCATTTGGATTTGAAGGTGTTCTTATCTCCTCACGGCTTTCGCTTATTGACGTCTCCTGTGTTAGTAGTAAATTGTTATTTTGACTTATTTCTTGTGTTGAACGAGTAAAACATTGATCATCATATTGGGTAGCTATTGTCGGGCATTGGGCGGCAATGTGACCTTGTTGCTTACATTTAAAGCAAGATGTTCCATCCACTGATAAAAATATTCTTTAAGATGTGTTATCGTGCGTTATAAGTAGAGACTCGGGAATACTGATTTCATTAGGGGGGGAAATATATATACTTGTCGTTTAAAACTTAAGATATGGCCGAATTCCGGTCTAGTTTCAACACCTAGGTCTTGAAGTGCTGTTTCTAAGTAGTTGTGGGGAATCGATGGACATACCTTTGACATGACTAAGCGACTAGCTGGTGTCACTAATCTTCGCGCTGTTAGTGTTTGCTCATTAATAGATATATATCCGTTTTGGTTTATAAATTGGTTAACAGTTTCTTTACTTGCTAAGTATATACATATACGGTTATTGGATATTCATGACGCAAATAAAATATTTTTTGGGCTAATTTTTGACCCCAATGAGTATATAAATATTCATCTAATTTGATTCCTTCAATTGAACTAAATAATATTGCTTGTCCTTTATGTGGAAATTGGTTTTGAATAACTGCTCCTGAATAGATCCTTACATTATTATTTGGATTTGGATCTCTTCTGTTCTCAGAAGAGCCCATTAAACCTTCATTCGTATTTTATATGGTTTTGCGTATAAAATCATTGAATTTAATTTTTCTCTACTACGGCTCTGTATCCTGCTGTAATGGTCGGGCAGGAAGCACACGATATGGTGTGATGAGCGCGAACCTACGTTGTTTCTCGTTGGAATATTTATGTTAATATCGTTAAATACAATTTAAATTTGTGAAATTTTGAGTACTTACTAATTTCAGTACCCGTAAGGTTGACAACGGAACACTTCTACACTACTTCTAAGAATTATATGTTGACAATATACTGTAAAAAAACTTTTTAAAAAACACTTAAACAGCAGGAGCTAATCAGTAAGCACCTTAAGTACCTGTAATCAGGACCGGTCCTCATTAATATTTTTAAAAAACAAAACATGGTGATTTTATTATATTTTTTGCATATAAACCATAATTAAGTTTCAACTTGAGAAAACCACTGACGTGCATACATATACGGGGAAGTACTATGTTTAACAAAACACATTTTTTTCTTTGTTATTTGAAAAGATACGAAAAAAAAAGGAAGAGTTAAAAATATTTTTGTATTTTCATCGATTAACGCCGTCCAAACATTTGACAAGAAATATTTAGGTCGTCACTTGCAACGATCTGTTATATTTTTTCTTCGTATGTTAGCATATCTGTGATCCCCTGTGAATCCTAAAAGGTTTTTCCAAATTTGACATCTGCGAACAAGAGATCATAATTAATTTCAAAAGTTGTACGATGAAACTAGCTACGAATTTGCTACACAGATACTAACTTAACCTAACCCAACCTACCTATTTGGAATCGTAGGGAAAAAACATCAGTTCCGACTAGACACAGTCAGTTAAAAGGTCGTTCACAATCTGAAGAGGTTAAACCAGCAGAAGTTCCCTTGTTATATTCGGATCCTCACAATAAGACAAATAAGAGAAACCGAATTCATTACGGAAATATATAGCGCGTGTTTCACGTAAGCTGGCGTACGACCTGTAAAATCTACAAAAAGAACTTGATTTGATTTCAATGTTTTAACTGTTTATTTTCAGGGATGTAGGGTGTTTAGCTTGCCCTAACCAGGTAACCAGGTATCACCTTCCGTATTTTACAAAGGATACACTGGTGATATAGATTTTCGGAGATTTTCTAAAGACACGTGTATATTGTTATTATATATTTTTTTTTTGAATTTGCCTTTAAACTCTATTTAAACATAAAATTATATACAAGAGAGTTACATTTAAAAGCTAAGATTATCAGCACCCAAAACTTTTCAACACTCTATCATTGGTTCTTGGGATTAGACCGTGTCAAATTGGAATTACTATCCGACGTTTCGCCTTCGTTTGCACGAGGCACCTTCAGACATATTTACTCCATGAGATCTGAACACTGAATGAGCTCGGAGAGATCCAGGCGGGCTTATATACCTGACTTGTGAAATTCCAATTTGACATGGTCTAATCCCAAGAACCATGATTTCTTTATCAATTCTTCTGTTAAAAAAACTAGATAGTAGAATTTGGATAATACATACATTAGACAATTTTTTGGATCCCGCAGATTTTTAAGTGTGTGAATTGTACCGCATAGAAGTAGTAATCCGTTTTCCTCTAAGAGATCTATACAGTAAAGTAGTGGGCGGGAGGCGGGGGAGGAAACAAGAGCTTTTTTTATCATCTATTTTACAGTCCTGTTTTGCTCTTTTTAGGATTCAAAAGGATTATTCAAATTTTTAGTCATCAAAAATTGTTTGTACGTGCTTATAGATGGCCCTTTGCCGAAAGCTCCAGAAGGGCCCAAAGTGTGCAGCTCCGCCACTGGCCTATCAATAGAAAATAAAGCTCCTAAGATACAGCCCAAGTAAATACCTTTAAAATTATGAAAGACGTCACACATAGGCCAACAAAAATAATTAAAAGGTTTACTACGTATTAACCTGTTTTGTTGATATCTTAGATTATTATAGTAACTGCACATAGCAAAAAACGACAAAGTAAGGAAATAAATGAGTTTATTTATTAAAGTATATAGAAACACGCTAGATGATGTTATAAAAGGTACACAATAATATATTTGGCTGATGTCTTATATTATTATGAAAATAAAAGTCGTCACTTCCACAAACGATAATGGCTATTGATCCGTCTATATGCTATATATTCGTTATTCAAGTAGTTACGACAAAAAGTGTGAGAGTTAAAAAAAATATATTTTTGCTTTTTTTAGAGAGCTGTTAGGTGATAACATTTTTCAAACAATTTATTTACTTTTACAGAAAATTTTGAAATTCGATGTCTCATTTTGTTTGGCAGATGTAGGCCGAAAACTGAAATTGAGTATTTGGCCTATGACTGCCACTATATTCCCAATCTGTAAAAATCTGCGTATGTATCGCGGCCCCCCCCTCTATATTTTCAGTAATTGAAAAATGACTGTTTCCGGTAACTCTACGATATTCTATTTTTTTTACATTTTTGAAGCTATACTCCTCTGGGGAAAATATGTACTAAATTTTCAATGTTTTTCTGAACATTTAGAGGTGAAAAATTATCGTACGCACTCACAGAAACCCCTAAATCACCGTAAGCCGATTTAATGTCCATATTAAAGCACAGTTGAAAAATGAATCGGGCGGGTGGAAAAGCCCCCACCAAAAATGCAAATTAATATTTTTTTGAGTAATCAAATTTTTGCGTGAATTTGAGATCTCCAGTCTATTATAATCAAAACATAACCGTAAATCCTCAAGCATTTCTAAACAAAGTGCGTCCAAGGTAATACATCTATATACATAATTTTCACAAATATGTGCTCCAATGCATAAATTTGTTGAATCCTCCAAATATTTGATATATTTTTCTCGCTCATCGACTTCAAACTGACTTTGTGAAAGAGTATCTTCAGACATTATTTTTAGCTATAGTGCCAAATGTCGGACGTATGAAAATAAATAAAAAATTATTGTCATAGCTCAAAATGCTTACGTAGAAATCATGCCTTTCAGTAACAGCGTCACCCATATATAATAACATAAATATGTGAGTATTTTATTATTCCGAATTTTGCGTCTCCTTTATTACATTTTTATTAAATATATTTTTGAATTATAATACAATGGCAGTAGCGTTTTTGTTAAGGTGTTGGAACATATATACCCATTATGACTACCAGAGAACATTCGCGAGCTCTGTCCTAAATAAGTCAAGGTGTATTTATCCTCTGACTTATTCATATTCTCGACTCAGTCCACGGGAAGAGCTTCAACACAACTTCATTTTCTTAATAACAAACACTTTTCCCACTGTCAATGATGTTACCGCCCTCCGCTCAACAAACGCAACATCTTCGTTTAGCTCTTTATTAATTTCAACAAAGGTTTAAAGTACTTTCAGAATCCACCACACAATATTTCTATTTATGAGCAAGTTGTCACTGCAAATGATTCGTGTTTGAATATGTGGCTTTCTATATTAACCAAACCTGTCTGAGTTGATAACTTGACATATGTTGCCATTTTGACAGTTTGACATCTGTCAAATCTTAATATCAAAACTTGTATGTACAGAATACTGTATATATGCAAAATCCTAAATAGATATCTTTTAAAATACCGTTTAAATGTTGGACTAAAAATTAGCATTGATAGCAAACTGTCAAATATTTTTATCGGAAACATCAAAGATCCTATCTATTTTCGAAAACCCAAAACTAATAATGTAGCCCATTTAAAAATTAGACTAAAACCACCTAATAACGAAATACCAAATTGATATGCAAAAAAATATATAATAAAATATTTGTTTTATTATTTTTAGTTTTTGTTTCTGAAATAAAAAAATACTGAGCTGTTTGTCCTCTTTCTTAGAATTTTCTTAGAACCCTATATACCAAAAATTGTTTTTGTATGCAAAAAAAATGGAGATTCCTGTATTCCCAAGGGCAACCCTGTACAGGTTGTTTCAAATTGGTTGTCCCTAATAGAAAAATTGGAAACCATAAGAGACATTAAAATTCTGATACCTCATCCACTGGTTCTTTTTTTCAGAAGGTTATAATGGCACAAACAGATCATGGTTATCGCGACCCGCCACGGAGATCCGGGTTGGTTTTCAAATATTGTTACTTTTAAAATAGTCCTTTAGTTTATTTACTATCTACTATTTTATGTAAAACCCAGTGGTGTGGCACAACATTTTTTTTGGACTACGGTTTCTGATATATGGCCAGAACATGTATTTTTTTGCGGTTAAAACAGTGTAACACACTTTATATTTATTTTTTTTAATACCAAGAAATAGGAAAAAAACCGTTTATTATAAAAATAAAGATATTAGGTGGCCATGGAATAGTAAATCTAACTTGAATTAATCATTATTGTAAACATGTCTTTTTTATTAATGGGACACGCTGAATTTTACCGGGTTACCATTTTTTTTTCTGATGAAAATTATTTGATACCTAAATTTGATTCTTAGGGCAAATTTTACAAAAAGTACATTTTATAGTACTGATTTTTGACTATTATTCTCATATATCCTATTATTAGATATATTTGACTTTAAAAAATGTTTAATATTGAGCTAATTAAATAATTTATTTCGCAAAAAAATAGCAACAAAACAAATTTACAGCAAAAGTCAACAGTAATTAAAAAGGTAAAGTGAAACCAGCAAAGAGAAACAAAGTATCAAAATTATGAGCAAAAATTAAATAAGGTATTCAAACTGGTGTCCATTTTCAGTTAAGCACATTTGGCATCGTTTTTGAACGCCCGTAATTGCGTTGTGAATGTGAATGTTGGTTACATACCGCATAGCTGCTTTGAAATTTTTTCGAAGTTTCTCTAATGTATTGCTTCTATGTAAATATATATTATTCTTTAAAAATCCAAAAAAAAAGTCTAGGGGGTGATATCAGGTGACTTAGATGGCAATCTGATAGGCCCTACATTGCTGATCTATTGCTGCCCAAAATTTATATTTAGGTACTCACTTATTACACTAGCATTGTGGGCAGGGGCTCCGTCGTGTTGAAAATACAGTTTTTCACGTTCTAGCAGGAGTATATTATCTAATTATCTATATATGTTGTGATATTTCTTTCCAGCACATTAAGGTAACGTCTCGTCGTGAATGTAAACTTTCTTGATAAAATTCATTTATCATCAGCTCATTGTTAATTTATATATCTATTAAAAATTACGAAACTTGTGATTCGTGATTCATCGGACCATTTAATATTATTGCCAAAAACATTGTCCTCATGGAGTTTCTCTAGGTACCATTCTCAGAAGTGTATCCTCCTTTCTGCATCTCCCTAATTTTTCTTTAGAATTATTGAAAATGTCGCACGAGAAACGCCAATGTCAGCTTCCATTTTTCTGCATTATGTTCGTGACTTTTTTGAAAACTAATTATTGTAATTTGACGTTTACACTGACAAATGATTTCACAGATCTGAATTTATCTGACAGATAAAAATCGTTATTTTGTTTATCGTCCATGGCACATTACATTTTTTAAATAAATTTTCTTCCTTGATTGCAATACGATGCGACATGTAATCCGATGAAAATGTATATCAGTCTGATTAAAAAAAATTTTTATTTCAAAATAATATTTATTTATTAATTTCTTAAAATTCTATGGCCCCTTATATCTTTTTTTATACTAAAAGATTTTTCCTATTTTTTGGAATTAAAAAAATAAATAAAATACCGGATTTAATCAGCTATAAAAATACAGGGTGTCCCATTTAAAAAAAATACATGTTCGGGAAATATGTCAAAAACAGCAGCCCAAAAAATGATGCGCCACATCACTGGATTTTACATCAAAAAGTGCCTTTAAAACGTGTTTTCAGATTTTATGTATCTCCGATAGTACTGTTTTAAAAGTAGCAAAATTTGAAAACCACCCCGTAGCTTCCTAAAGGGTCGCGATAGCCGTGATCTGTTTATGCTATTATAACCTCCTGAAAAAAGAACTCGAGGATGAGGTATCAAAATTTAATATCTTTTATGATTTCCAATTTTTCCATTAGGGAGAACCAATTTCAAGCACTCTGCATAGCTGAAAATATTTAATAAGTTTCAACTTTTTTTTTTTAATTAACTGCTTTACAATAAAAACTAATTTCGTTTTTTGGGGGCTGCTTCATAACTCTAAGGCAACTACTGTATAGTAGAAAAAAATATTATGGACAAAAAATAGAAGAAATTGAACGTTTTTCTCCGTTTGTTAAAAGTGATAAACGCCTTTGAAATATTTTTTTGTTTTAAGGGGACAGTTCCATTCTTCAAAGCTACCCTGCATAGTGGAAAAAATATTTATTTATATGTACAAAATAATAAAATGTTTCACCGTTTTTAGGCAACCTTAAAGTTTCTACAATTTTTTTTATTTCCAGTGAGCTCCCTAGGGCTACCCTGTATATTTGAAAAAAATGTTTTTGTATATATATATATATATGTATATATATATATACATATATATATATATATATATATATATATATATATATATATATATATATATATATATATATATATATATATATATATATATATATATATGTATATACAGGGTGTCCCGAATTGCAGTGTCCAAACTTTAACAGCGCATTCTGCATTCAAAATAAGCCATAATTTTCTATATAAACATATATCGGCAAATTCTTCGTTTTCGAAATACAGGATGTTAAAGTTTTAAGAAAAAAAATTGTTTTTTAGTCATAACTTTTTTATTACTTGAGATATTGTTATCAAATTTGGTAAACAGCCTTGGAGTAACAAAAGGCATTTTTTGATTTGAAATATTTTTTAATTTTTCATCAGTGGCGTCCGTACGGGATTTTTTATTGAATATTCTTGAAGAAAAAATGGTACTCTACTGCTTTTTCTGAAAACAAAAATCATTCCTAAAATCCCCACTCAGTTTGGAGCAAATTTGATCCCTTGTCTTTTTTTCGTGCGGTGTAAGGATTTCGAGTAAAAAACTAAAAACCATTTTTATGTATGGCATAGTTAAAATTTCCATTATTGTTAATTTCAGTAGCAAAACCTTTAAGGTAGGATTGTAACAGCAAGTTTTTAAAATTGTTTGGTTTCCGATATTTATTTCATGCATTCCGGGTGAGTTCATAATTTCTGAACAACGTATGTAGGGTTTCTAAAATAAAAGCTTGTCTGACAACTAAGGAGAGATGACGTCATCGACCCGTTGTAATGGAGATTTGCATTATGTTTGGGTTATCAGGGTGACATCGCAGAAGTTAGCAGGCAACCTATTAAAATCTAATGTCCTTGGTACTTACCATCATTCCTTCATTGTCCACTCTTGGTATGCCATGATTGCATTTTTGTGATAATTGAACAGTTCGTCTTTAAAGTATGACAGATGAGTTTATAATTCTAAAATCGTCGATTCATTTTGTAAAACAGTAATTAGAATTAATTCAATTTTGAAGATGATACTTCATTTTACAGAAACTACTCTTTATTAACTAAGTTCGTAATTAATTTTACAAAAACTAGAATTCATAACTTTTATTAACTTAGATCGTGAAAAAAATTTGTAGAGCACTTTAAATATCATTAAGGATTAATGTGGGCCTTAAAATTCACAATAATTGCTCAAAATGAGCTCCTCTAACTTCGACACATTTTCGGCATCTGCTCTTAACTGTGTCAGTGGCATGGCGTATAAAATTCGTATTGGCTCGCAAAGTTTCACAGGCTTGCTCTATCCTTAGAATCAGTTCTTCTCTTGTATGAACTGGTCTGGAATAAACTAAATTTTTCAAATAACCCCACACAAAGAAGTCGACAGGTGTGAGGTCAGGGGAACGTGGTGGCCAGGCTGTAGCTCCTAATCGTCCAATCTACCGTTCTGGATAATTATTATTTAACCACTCGCGATTTACAAGTGCAAAATGTGCGGGAGCCCCGTCCATTTGAATCCAGAATTCGTTTCTAAGATTTTGAGGAATATTTTCTAGATATTGAAATAACTCATTTTGCAGAAAATCATTAAATAACTGTCCATCTAGGCGTGGTGGTAGAATATGGGGCCCGCAAAAAATTTCATTTATTACACCACACCAAACATTAACAGAAAATTCTTGCTGAAATGCTCTAGTTCGTACAACACGTGGATTGTCATGGCTCCAGATTCGTAAATTATGGAAATTTACTGAGCCGCTTCGGGTAAATGTGGCTTCATCAGTCCATAAAATTTTTTTTGAGAAGTTCTCGTCTTCCTCTATTTGGCGCAAAAACCAATTGCAAAAAATTACACGATTTTCGGCATCACCAGGTTGTAAGTTTTGAACTGGCTGCATCTGAAATGGCTTCCTGTAATCTTTCCTCAAAACGCGATGAACCTTATTTTTAGAAACAAAAACTGCGTTGCCTTGTAAATTATGAACTGCTCTTCGTAGGCTTAATGTCCTATCGTTGTCAAACTTATTTAAAATTACGTTTCGATATTGTTCATTTCTTCTACCTTCGTTTCTCGGATTCTTTTTGAGTCCAAAATTCCTAAACATTAAATGCGTTTTAATGAAAACTTGTTTGCAAGGTAATCTTCTATTTGGAAATCTTCGTTGGTATTCCCGTACTGCTGCATGCCATTACAGAAACCATAAACGAAATGAATATCAGCATACTCAAAGTTACTGAATAACACCATTTTGAAATCACTAGTTAGACTGATAATTACCTTTTTGTATAAACTGTAATGTACCTGACATTTATTTACTTTAAAAACTCAAATGTCACACTTTAAAGACGAAACTAGCAATTGTTCAATTGTCACAAAAATGGAATCATGGCATACCAAGATGTTAAAGGTTTTGCCACTGAAATAATTAACAATAATGGAAATTTTAACTACGCCATACATAAAAATAGTTTTTAGTTTTTAACTCGAAATCCTTGCATCGTACGAAAAAAAGGCAAGGGATCAAATTTGCTCCAAACTGAGTGGGGATTTTAGGAATGATTTTTGTTTTCAGAAAAAGCAGTAGCGTACCATTTTTCTTCAAAAATATTCAATAAAAAATCCTGTACGGACGCCACTGATAAAGAATTAAAAAATATTTCAAATCAAAAAATGTCTTTTGTTACTAAAATGCTGTTTACCAAGTTTAATAACAATATCTCAAGTACTAAAAAAGTTATGACTAAATAACAACTTTTTTCTTAAAACTTTAACACCTTGTATTTCGAAAACGAAGCATTTGCCGATATATGTTTATATAGAAAATTAGGACTTATTTTGAATGCAGAATGCGCTGTTAAAGTTTGGACACTGCAAGTCGGGACACCCTGTATATATATATATATATATATATATATATATATATATATATATATATATATATATATATATATATATATATATATATATATATATATATATATATATATATATATATATATATATATATATATATATATATATATATATATATATATACAGGGTGGTCCATCTCAGCTTCCTTTTCTGTAGCTCAGTTATCATTTGACTCATGCTAGAGCTTTATGCAGAAGATTATGAGCATCGGATAGAGTTTTGTAACTGGGCACAATCCAAAATCAGAGCAAATTTTGAATTCTTCGATAAAGTGCTCTTCTCAGACCTTCCATAAAAATGGATTTGTGAATCGCCACAATTTTCATTACTACTCCGATCATAATCCAAGACATTTTCGGCAGATCGATCGACAGCACAGATGGTCTATTAATGTTTATGTCAACATCTACCCAGACCCGTAAAGGAGGGCATATGGCTACAACACGGCGGCGCTCCAGCACATTATTCTTTACCGGACAGGCACCATCTTGAGGTAGCCTTCCCGGATCAGTGCCGCGGTGGATCGGAAAAGGAGAGCCAATTAGATGGCCACCCCGTTCACCCGACCTCACTAAGCTTGATTTCTTCTTATGGGGCTATATTAAAAAAATCGTTTACCAGGAGCCCCCAACAACACCTGAGAACATGAAGCTGCGAATTCAAAACGCATTTCGACAGGTAACACCCGATATTTTAAGGAGAGTGGCAGCATCTTTTCATACTCGTCTTCGTTTGTGTTTGGAAGAAAACGGAAGACACATTGAACATAAGTTCTACTGAAAAAATTAGATTAAATATAGTTGAATTTAGTATAGTGTAAGTCTCAAATGTGATACTTAAAAAGTAAATTTTTAATTTTAATGTCAAGATAAATGATAAATTATAATAAAATTCAATATAAAAAGAAATAAATAATAAAATAATTTAAAAATAAAAATTTGCGATGTCAAAATTGTCTTTTGTCATATTGATAGAATTCTACGTCATTCATTTTAATAATCTAAGCCACGTTGGATTACTTTTCATTAAAATGGTTGCTAAAATAGGACGCTTTACCAGTTTTTGGCGCATATCTTTTAATACGTTAGAAATTTTAATAAAGATTTATTTACAAAAAAGTTTTATTTTTCAATTACGCATCGATTGCAATGAAAAAAGAATAGGGTTGACATTTAAAATAAAAAAGAAAATGCACTTTGAGGTTTGGTAATTTTGACACTTAATTTTGTAGACCCTGTATAATTTAGATCGTTTAAATTTGATCAGCGAGATTGTCAAACCTTATTTAATGAACTCCCAGTTTGATTCTTATGTCGAGGCAATATTTGAATTTTTATAATTTTTTTTAACCAGTGGTGTAAATTCACTTTTTTTCACATTTAATTTTTTTAAGGCGTTATTTACCGATCGAATCCAAAAAAATTTTAGGATGATCTTAACAATTATGGAAGCCATCTAAATATGCAAGAAAATATAGGTCATCTAATTTAAAAAAATATGTCATTGTGACGTCACACTTTTTTGGGTCGCCCTGTATAATCAAAAATATTTTTAGAAAATGCGCCCTAATATACATATGAGTGGTGCAAAATTTCAAATTCATGAGTCAAAGGATAAGTGAGCTACAGAAGAAGGGGAGCTGGGATGGACCACCATATATATATATATATATATATATATATATATATATATATATATATATATATATATATATATATATATATATATATATATATATATATATATATATATATATATATATATATATATATATATATATATAGTTGAATTTAGTATAGTGTAAGTCTCAAATGTGATACTTAAATAGTAAATTTTTAATTTTAATGTCAAGATAAATGATAAATTATAATAAAATTCAATATAAAAATAAATAATAAAATAATTTAAAAATAAAAATTTGCGATGTTAAAATTGTCTCTTGTCATATTATTGATTGAATTCTACGTCATACATTTTAATAATCTAAGCCACCTTGGATTACTTTTCATTAAAATGGTTGCTAAAATAGGACGCTTTACCAGTTTTTGGCGAATATCTTTTAATACGTTAGAAATTTTAATAAAGATGTATTTACCAAAAAGTTTTATTTTTCAATTACATATCGATTGCAATGAAAAAAAATAGGGTTGACATTTAAAATAAAAAAGAAAATGCACTTTGAGGTTTGGTAATTTTGACTCTTAATTTTGTAGACCCTGTATAATTTAGATCGTTTAAATTTGGTCAGCGAGATTGACAAACCTTATTTAATGAACTCCCAGTTTGATTCTTATGTCGAGGCAATATTTGAATTTTTATAATTTTTTTTTAACCAGTGGTGTAAATTCACTTTTTTTCACATTTAATTTTTTTAAGCCGTTATTTAAAGATCGAATCCAATAAAATTTTAAGATGATCTAAACAACTATGGACGCCATCTAAATATGCAAGAAAATATAGGTCATCTAATTTAAAAAAAATATGTCATTGTGACGTCACACTTTTTTGGGTCACCCTGTATAATCAAAAATATTTTTAGAAAATGCGCCCTAATATACATATGAGTTGTGCAAAATTTCAAATTCATGAGTCAAATGATAACTGAGCTACAGAAGAAGGGAGCTGAGATATACCACCCTGTATATATATATATATATATATATATATATATATATATATATATATATATATATATATATATATGTATATGTTGTTTGATGGTTTGGTTTCTGAATTTAGAGCTGCAAAATATTTTTTTAGTGTAAATTTTAGACCGTTAAAAATATAGTTTTGAGATTTTCCATTAAAACCATTAACCTATCATATTTTGCTCTCCCACATAACAGCTCATATATTATATAATTAATTAGGGGTAGTATTGAAATCTAAAAACTTTTAGAAAATTTAAGTTAGGTTTTTTTTGATGTTTTAGAGGTCTTACAAACTGAAAAATATATTTGAAAAAAAAAATAATAATGCTTGTACAGAGTGTGTCTATGTGTATGCAAAATTCGAGCGAGCGATAACTTAAGAACAGTGAAACCAATTCATTTCAAATTTGCACCAAAAATAGTCTCGACCAAAGTCTCGCGGGATTCTGGGAGTTATGGATAATAACATAAAAAGTTCAGATTTTGCGAACGCACAAACCGATAACAGTCAAATTGAAAACAGATATAGTTGAGGAAACTGTTTTGACATTGTGGGAGGCATTTTTTGTACACATTTTTTTCCTTATACAAGGTAGCTCTAAAATTCTAGATGAAATTGAATGATTAGTATACACAAAAAAACAAGAATTTTTTTTTTGTAAAAACATTTTTTCAAATATACAGGGTAGCCCTAGGAAGGTCACTGGAAATAAAAAAATATTCTAGAAACTTTAAGGGTGCCTAAAAACGGTGAAACATATGAAATTTATTTTATTATTTTGTACATATAAATAAATATTTTTTCCACTACGCAGGGTAGCTTTGAAGAATGAAACTGCTCCCTGAAAACAAAAAAATATTTCAAAGGCATTTATCACTTTTAACAAACGGAGAAACACGTTCAATTTCTTTTATTTTTTGTCCATAATATTTTTTTCTACTATACAGTAGTTGCCCTAGAGTTATGAAGCAGCCCCCAAAAAACGAAATAAGTTTTTATTGTAAAGCGGTTAATTAAAAAAAGTTGAAACTTATTAAATATTTTCAGCTATGCAGAGTGCCTGAAATTGGTTCTCCCTAATGGAAAAATTTGAAGCCATAAGAGATATTAAAAGTTTGATACCTCATCCTGGAGGTTTTTTTTCAGGAGGTTATAATGGTACAAACAGATCACGGCTATCGCGACCCTGGAAATAAAAAAAAATTCTACAAACTTTAAGATTGGCTAAAAACGGTGAAACATGTCAAATTTATTTTGTTATTTGACCACCCTGTATATACAGGGTTATTCACGCAACCCGTTCATTAAAAGTTTTTGATGATGCCATTTAGATACAAATTTCAAATTTGGGGATTAAGTTACGTCAAGGGGTACTTCTTTTTTGAAATATTTTCAACTTCCTGTCACTTCCGGTTTAACCGGAAGCTGGTATCAACTTGCTTATTTTAAACGGAACACCCTGTATTTTATGATATTTTTGGATTCTACAGAGAATTTTAATGCTATTTTATGTAGCATGTCCTATACCTAGGTTCAAGCGTTCTTAAGATATTTGACCTTGAACCGAAAATGAGCCTTCGGGGTACCAAATTTTAAAATCTCATATTTTTGTAAGTTTTGAAGATATAATCTTCATATTTTGCAGACGATCGGTAAATAATCTTAGGTTTCTATTTTTTTTATTGAATTTATTTATTTTTATACAGGGTGTCCTAAATTCAGCGGCAAACATTCACATTTTCAAAGCCGCTAAAGTCCGTTTTTTTAAATGGGACACCCTATAACTTTATGCACTATCAAATGTAGAATTTCATTTTCTATCGAACTGTATTAAGGTTCCCTATACATATTCGTAACCATTTTCGAAATAATTGGGTTTTATAAAAATATCGTATGTATTTGCTTAAATGTTTACATGTTCCAATGGTGAGCCATAGAAAAACAATTGAGATCCAATATCCAATATGACAGATGATTAGTATGCGTTATTTATCGAAAGCTGTCAGTGATAAACTAAATCTTCTAAATCGAAATGGAAGAATACTCAAACGCTGATATTCTCAATCTATTTTATATTCATGGAGAATGTTATAAAATTTTGGAGAGAACGTGTCGTGTGTTTAATGAACGCCACCCTGATTTGCCGCCAATGAACAAGTCAAAATTCAAGAGGATTGAAACGAAATTTTTGCGTTTTGGCGAGGTTAAAGTTACAAAAAATGTTGAGAAACCAGTGACAAATGCCGAGGATAACGTAATAAACACATTAGCTTATTTCCACGCAAACCCGCAAAGTTCAATACCGTCTGCAGAAAACGATTTGGGAATTTCTTCTTCATCTGTCCAAAGAATCTTGAGCGAACATCATATGCACCCTTATTCCTTTCAAAACGTGCAAGCCTTGAGACCTGGTGATGACGTCCGACGAGTAGAATTTTGCGAATTCATGTTTTTGAAAATTCAAGAGGACCCTCAATTCCTTTCAAAAATATTTTGGACCGATGAAGCGAAATTTTCTAGAGAAGGAATAACAAATAGAAGAAACGAACATTTCTGGGCAGCAGAAAATCCGCACGCTTTACGCGAAACGCGTTCTCAAGAGAGGTTTAGCTTCAATGTTTTCGGTATAGATCGTCTGCAAAATATGAAGATTATATCTTCAAAACTTACAAAAATATGAGATTTTAAAATTTGGTACCACGAAGGCTCATTTTTGGTTCAAGGTCAAGTATCTTAAGAACGCTTGAACCTAGGTATAGGACATGCTACATAAAATATCATTAAAATTCTCCGTAGAATCCAAAATATATATATACATATATATATATACATATATATATATACATATATATATATATATATATATATATATATATATATATATATATATATATATATATATATATATATATATATATATATATATATATATATATATATATATATATATATATATATATATATATATATATATATATATATATATATATATATATATATATATATATATATATATATATATATATATATATATATATATACTGGTTTCTGAACATTTTTTGTAACTATATATATATATATATATATATATATATATATATATACAGTGTGTATCAGCCAAATGGAATAAATTCGATAATAAATAAATGGGGGCGTGTTCGGAAAAACGCTTGGACCCGTCGATTGGTATTTTTAGTTGCTCATTTTCTCCAATAAAAACTTTTTATACAGGGTGTGTCCTGTAACAGTGGTCAATGCCAACTTTCTTATTTCAAATGCAACACCCCGGATATTATTTAATTTTTGGATTCTTTAGGAGATTCTAAACATATTTTATGTTCAATGTCCTATACCTATCTTCAACTATTTCGGCAATATTAAGTGTTTTCAAATTTATTTATATTTTATTTATTTCGAATTTATTATTATTCATGAAAGTGGCTCTGGTTACTGAACTATTTATTTGATTACAAAAATTCGCTACAACACACTCAATACTTATTTACCATTTAGGTCTTCATATTAAGAATGTAAGCAAAAACCATTTTAGCGTTCCTTTTTATTGATATGGAACAAAAAGAGCCAGTTTTGTTTACTTTTGTGTAAAATGCCTGGCCTTTCTCTTTGCAAGACAGTAGTTGTCAGTGTCAGTGTCATAGTCTTTTGAATTTCGTTAACTGCATAATACCTAATATCAGAAAAATGGTTCATTCAACAGAAATGCATAAAATAACAATTCTACAAATTATTGGTTATGGAGATAACACACGAACACAAGTGGAAGTTGCTCGCTTATTTCATGAAAAATTTCCAAATTTGCCGCATATATCCCAAGCGACAATTAGTAAAATAGAAAAGCAGTTTCGCGAGCTTGGACATGTGAGGCAGATAAAAAAAGCAGCTGCCAATTCAATAAATGATGATACTAAATTGGATATTATGCTTGAGTTTGAGGAAAACCCACATATTTCTAGTCGACAAGCCGCCGCAATCTTCGATATTAGCCATTCGTCGATTATTCGAACATTAAAAGAAAATAAAATGCATCCCTATAAAGTGATACCAACTCAGGAGCTCATGGAAGACGATTATGATAGGAGAACTTATTTTTGTGAACAAATGATGGCTATGTTAGATAACAATGTTATTCAATTAGAACATGTTTTGTTTTCGGATGAGTGCACCTTTACACTTCATGGTCATGTAAATCGTCAAAATTGCAGCTATTGGTCTAGGGAAAATCCTCACTGGATCAGCGAAGAACATACTCAATATCCTGAAAAGGTTAATGTTTGGGCAGGAATTGTTAGGGATCATATCATAGGCCCCTTTTTCATTGACGGCAATTTGAATGGCGATAATTATTTAGCACTGCTCCAAAATAATGTCGTGCCAACTTTGACAAATTTGTATCCGGATCCAGCAAACCCACAAGTTCCAGCGAATATGATATGGTTTCAGCAAGATGGAGCAACGCCCCATTACCAAATTAATGTCCGGCAGTACCTCAACGGAATATTTCCAAATCGGTGGATAGGAAGACGAGGATCGATAGAATGGCCAGCGCGATCCCCTGATCTGACGCCATTAGACTTTTTCTTATGGGGACATATTAAAAATGTTGTATACAAAACTAAACCCCTCGACTTAGCTGACTTAAGAAGACGAATAACGCTTGCGATTAGATCGGTCACGCCTGAGATGCTAAATAACGTTAGAAGAAATTTCTATTTAAGATTAGGAATTTGCCAAGACGTTCGCGGCGAGCATATTCAACAGTTCTTAAATTAACTTAGTACTTTTGTTTATACATTATGAAGAAATAAATAATTTTATTTTTTTAATCTTAATTTTTGCAATAAATTTGAAAACACTTAATATTGCCGAAATAGTTGAAGATAGGTATAGGACATTGAACATAAAATATGTTTAGAATCTCCTAAAGAATCCAAAAATTAAATAATATCCGGGGTGTTGCATTTGAAATAAGAAAGTTGGCATTGACCACTGTTACAGGACACACCCTGTATAAAAAGTTTTTATTGGAGAAAATGAGCAACTAAAAATACCAATCGACGGGTCCAAGCGATTTTCCGAACACGCCCCCATTTATTTATTATCGAATTTATTCCATTTGGCTGATACACACTGTGTGTATATATATATATATATATATATATATATATATATATATATATATATATCCACGCCATCAATATATTTATTATGTTGTATTATAACGAACTTTATTTACTATATAAAATACTTGCTACAACTTTAGTTGGACAGGATTCCTGATATTCCTATACTTTTCCGGATATATATTTTCGCCGCTTCCCAAAACATTCAGGATAGATAGATCAACAGATATTTGCACATTTTGGATACATTTCGGGTTAAAAATATCGCGTTCTTGTCAAACTTATGACATGCCAGTCAAACATACAGCTGGCAAGCCAGGCCAACTTAAAAAAGTGGTAAATTCAATTGCAAATGAAGGCATTTTTACTCGAAACTAGATTTTACCCTGTGGTGCAGTGGCGCAAACCGCTTCGACTTTGCTGGAGGTGCTATGTTTATTTTACGATTTTCCTACTATGTTGCCAATGACAACGCGTACACGATGACGTCGAGCACATGGAAGAATAATGTTAACCAGCGCCATACAACGCCCTCTGTGAATTGCTACGGCAGTACACTACACATACGTGTTTTTCAGGTTAGGGTGGTTGTTTACTTTTATTTTCGCAGATTTCGCAGCAACCGGTGAGTTCCTTTGACTTGACTGTTTTATATTTATTTATGGTGTTGTTACAACTTTATTTGTGAATGAATTATTGAAAAATGAATCCGATCACGGATGTGGTTTGCATTTTGTTGGAAACTCCATTTAATCGATGAAAGGAACAAGATCAGAGGGATGTATTAAATGTAGGGTAGCCAAGGTTTGACTTGACAATTTCCGCAAAAAAAGAAATAAAAAAAAGTGGCAGAACATGGAATGTAAGTTTTAAATCATCCTGGTTTTCGGCGTACAAATGGTTATGTAGTAGCCAAATATTACAAAAATTGTTTTACTGGCCTTGTTTACTATTTTCCAATAAATATGGAAGTGGAATAAGGAAGGATTTGCAGGTATGTGAAATATATCAAGGTCTTTGCATAAACTCGGCGGAGCATTTAAAATGCGAATTAATGCTAAAAACATTTGTAAAAAATACATTTTAACGAAAACGTCCGATTAAATAGACTACTTATGTGCTTGGTAATTGACGCAGTTTTGTACCTTTCAAAACAAGAGTTAGCCTTTCGCGGCCATGATGAGCAGCGAGCCAATAAACAGGGGGAATTTTAAACAGCTTTTAGATTTATTAATATCGAGAAATTCCCCACAACTAGATCATCACGAAAAAATTAAAAATGTTTTTACTGGTGACTCGAGAACTATTCAAAACGTAATAATTGAATGCATTTCTGATTATTTAAATGATCATGTAAAAAATTAAATAATGAACACACAGTTGTTTTTTTCTGTGCAAGTGGATGACACCACTAATATTCTATTACAGAAATAAATCATTACAAATTCTATTACAGAAATAAGAGAATTGATTTAATATACAAAATTTAGGTAAGTCGTAAAAAATATTCTACCACCTCCACATATAAAAAAAATTCTGGAAAAAAAAATCATTGAAGTTTTTGAAGAGTGCTTATATTGGACGCCACTACCGGCTTATTATAAGCCCCTTCGAAATCGTGTTTTTACCAAAATAAGCGTCCATTCATCCTCTTCGATCGACTCCATAGATTCATATTTCCCCGACGTACCTTTACCGAGCAAAAACGGTTATTGTAACAAGCACCCCCCACCATCACACATTCTCAAAGTTATTCAAGGTCAAACAACTTGACCTTCAAAATATTCTCAAGAACATTTCAAAGTCAAGGGCATATCATTGTCTTCAAGGACGTTTTAAAGACAAATTCAAGCAATTTGACCTTCAAAATGTTTCCAAGTTCAATCTCAAACAACTAGACCTTTAAAACATTTTAAAGGTCATTTCAAAGTCAAGCATCAATGACATCTCAGTCAACTTGAATATCAAAATATTCTCAAGGTCACTTTAGTGTGAAGATCTTGTGTGCGGAGCCCATATCAAAGTCAAGTGACGTCATAGGGTGAGGTGGGTTGGGAAGTAAGAAAGCAGGGGGGTGAGCTAATAATTCTTTTACTACTCTATTTTTTTTGCAAAACCCTTACTTGGTAACATTGACCATGTTATCATTAGGTCAGACATCAATTATAAACAAAATTTCTTTATAAGTATAGTAGAGATATTTGATCGTTCTATTACTTTTTAGAGAAAAATGGTGTGTTGTATTTTGTAAATCAAGTGAAATTGAAACTTGAGCAATTTTATTTTCTGCAAAACCCGTAAACTTGGCATCATTGTAAATATCATGATCGAATAAAACATGACCAATAAACCCTGTGTACAAAATTTAATATATCTAAGTTTAGTTGGTAACAAAATATTTGATCGTTCCGGAACTTTTTAAACAATGTCTGTGTTGTCGTAACTTGAAAAAGAACTGAAATACGGATTTGATATTATGGGTGCGCAATAATATTGACAGAGGGAAGCGACATGCATTATAGTAAGTGTAATAGCATTATTAAAAACAAAATTTACATATTTTCTGCAACACCGGTAAACCTGATAACATCGTGAATGTCATCGGCGCATCAGACATTGTCAGTTAAACCCGTCTACCAGATTTAGTTTATCTAAGCAAAACAAAGTGTGATATTGAACATTTTTGGCTTTTTCGCCACAATTACATTATAACGGGTCATATATACAGGATGGTACGAACTTTTGAAAAAATAACCCCATTTACTTAATATTGAGAGACTTATATCAAAACTCCTGATTAACTCTGTAAGAACTACAATTTTCAATGTCATATTCCAGTGACATCACACTTATAGCCCAAATCGTAGTTGACAAACATTTCCTCGACTGCGCATGCAAAGGACGGTAATGTGTTTTTATTGTTGTTAATATTGTTTGTTATATATACACGGTGGGCCAAAAAGTCTCCACTTTTTAATTTTTGAATAACTTCTCTCTGTTAATTAATTTTTAATTAAAGTTGAAGCACATATTCTTAAATAATTTCTAGAAAAACATAAAAAATGAATGAAGTTCAGCTGTATTTTTTACAGGGTGACCGGAAAATGTTCGTACTACTTTTCGAGCTATATATGGGTCAATAGAAAAATTAGTAAGAAGCATGCCTATACCAACATTTTTTTTTTCGGAGTGGTGGTCCAGAGCCCCAGGACCTCTCCTGGCTACGTGCCTGCTCTAAATATCTAAATTATATTAGCAATAAAATAGCCCTTTTTAGTTAAAAAAGATTTTTTCTCAAAATTTTGAACTGAATATTTAAAACACAATAAAAAACAAACATCAATCAAACAAAAATAAGAATAGAACTGACCTTTCGTTGACAGTTAAAAACTAGTAAATGTCATATTCCAATTCGATTTTAAATCGAATTTAATATTATAGAAAATTATGGAAACGCAAAAGCGTACTGAACTCAATTCCATTTCAGTCTTCCATGAAAACGTAGTAACTGATCTATAGCACATTATACTTGTATTGTACCTTATGAGAAAGCCGTTTTTTCAAAAATGCTGTTTTCTTTCTCATATCTTGAAAATTGATAACTTGGGATCATGATAATGATGGGTAGTCAAAAGCAATGAAAATGATTATGGGGTTCCATTTAAAAAAACGATGTTTACTAGTTTTCAGCAAACCTGGTAAACTTAACAATATTGGCAATCATAAGAAAGTTAATAATCAAAAACGTATACTAAATTTGAAGAATCTTGGTGAACAAGTCCTCAAATATTCACCGTTCCGTTTCTTTTGAAATATCCTTTTTACCAATTGTGCTATCTTCCGCTTTCCTTGACAAGATGAACGATTCGTGAGGAAGGAAGTTTCGGGTAAAACAAATTTACGGATTTTTTTAAAATTATTTTCCATCCCTATTTTCATATAATCTGATATAACCAGTTTGAAATTATATATTTATATTATTTTTTTTTAGTAATTACCCTTCCAAACGAGTTGAAAAAGATTCAGAAGACGTTCCTTACGGAATCATAGGAGAATTGCAGCAGCTTCAGAATTGCGGTCTTTCTGATCAGCCAATAACCTCCTTCGACTGGTGTGTAGAGAAACTAGGACTTGCTGTTTGTTCTGCATATGATCAAACTTTAAGAGTTTTAATTACCACTAAGTTAAAGTTATGTTAGATGAAATTGAAGTACTTAAAATAATTTTTATTGTTAAAATAATTTTATTTTTCAGTACCCTAAAATGGGACGCCTTGAAAACTGTTTTCACGAATTAGTACCGAAGATACTAAACCCATATACATCCATATAAAATTATTTTAGATTAATTTGGTATACAGGGATAACAATCCAGCCTAACATAGTAGAAAAGCGTTCCAAATTTTATGGTATAAAAATAAAATATTGTAATTTTAACTCGTTTCACGATGAGTTGGTTTGAGAATACCGAAGGTACATTTAACATTACATTTTAATACTATGTATTGTAATATTGAAATATATATTTCTAAGCATCGCAGATTTTAATTTTTAATAAATCATCAGAACATTAAGATTGCGTTTTTAATAATATAATAACACAAGGGGCAAATTTTTTTCAGGACTACAAATTGAAAAAAATTGCACCAAAAAGCAAACGAAAAAAATTCGTCCATTTTTACGATCTTCCAGGGCGATATGATATTAGATACATTTCTCAATAAAGTGCTTTGCGTTGATCAAAATGTACGGTTCCCGTATGCGATTACGCTTTTGACCTACGCACCTCATAAAAAACTTCAAAGCAATCAGTGGCGTAACTACACTCCCGCCAGCAACGCGGGGGAGGTACGGCGATAATATGTAATGGGGCTCAAGGAGAACTGTGGATGACCTTTTTTTTAGTCATAATTTGAGATTATGTAAAATTATGAATGACCTTTTTTTACCCATTAGTTATTTTCTGTGGGTGAGTGCATATAGAGGGTTTTTTTCTCAGAACTGTGGGGGAGTGGAGGGGTAAAATTTGTAGCTACGCCACTGAAAGCAATAGATACATTTCAAAATATGGGTACTTTCTTTTCTTGGGTTAGGTTAACAATGAAAACACTTTTTTTCAGAATAAATCAACGTTTCGTTTATTGTGTTGAGCTTTATCAAGAATTTATTTCAAGTTTCCCGATTCCTAAAAAGTCTTCTTTTATTAAAAACACAGTAAACACTTAACAAAAACGTAAAGATCATTATATACGTTGAATAGATTAAATGGTTTAAAATCACTAAAATTGCACATTTTATAATTAATTTAAAACACATTTTTTAAAAAACACCTTTGGGATAATGTAATGACATAAAATGTTATTACATCACGTTTGGTAAATAAAATATCTAGGTTCGACAAAAACAATTATATACACAAATTTACAACACATATATCTATTTTTAAATGTGTTCAGATTATTTTTGGCGTTTAGATTGACAAACAAAAATCTTTTTTGTCTTTTTCGCAACTTTATTGATGGTTTTATGGTCTAACTTAGGCTAACCTAATACCTACTCAGGATTTTGTTGGTGCGCTAAAGATGTTTAGAATGAAACGCAAAACAAAGTTTCCATGTAAGTTATCAGCCATTCTAAACTCTTGAAAATGGAAATAATGTATTTCCGCAGGAAAAATTTTATAAACATTATTTGGCTTAACTTTCGTTTACCTGAAACCAGCTATATAGAAAGATATTTTTTTCGCCTTCTAGAAGCTTCTCCTAATACAGAAAAATTAGAATTTTCCTGCGGAAATACATTATTTCCATTTTCAAGAGTTTAGAATGGCTGATAACTTACATGGAAACTTTGTTTTGCGTTTCATTCTAAACATCTTTAGCGCACCAACAAAATCCTGAGTAGGTATTAGGTTAGCCCAAGTTAGCCCATAAAACCATCAATAAAGCCCTAAACCCTCATTTAAAGTATAAAATCAATTAATAATTAATCAATTATATAATAAAAGTAAGAGTTTTCGCAAGAATTTTTATAAGTTCCACATTCAGAAAATTTTATAGAAGTCAAAAAAAAAAAAAAATATATATATATATATATATATATATATATATATATACATATTTGATTACTCTATTTACTTTGTGAAAGCTTTCGGCTTTATTTTAACCCTTCATCATTGTAGTGTGATTGATGAAGGGTTAAAATAAATCGGAAAGCTTTCACAAGGTAAATAGAGTAATCAAATATGTATATATATATATATATATATATATATATATATATATATATATATATATATATATATATATTTTTGACTTCTATAAAATTTTCTGAATGTGGAACTTAAAAAAATTCTTGCGAAAACTCTTACTTTTATTTATTTACTTTTATTATATAATTGATTAATTATTAATTGATTTTATACTTTAAATGAGGGTTTAGGGCTTTATTGATGGTTTTATGGGCTAACTTGGGTTAACCTAATACCTACTCAGGATTTTGTTGGTGCGCTAAAGATGTTTAGAATGAAACGCAAAACAAAGTTTCCATGTAAGTTATCAGCCATTCTAAAATCTTGAAAATGGAAATAATGTATTTCCGCAGGAAAATTCTAATTTTTCTTTATTAGGAGAAGCTTCTAGAAGGCGAAAAAAATATCTTTGTATATAGCTGGTTTCAGGTAAACGAAAGTTAAGCCAAATAATGTTTATACAAAATTTCTGTTGTCTAGTTGTTTTTCCCAAACTAGAAACAAAATTCAAGTCTCTTTGCGCATCATCACCACCTTTTCCTAAAGTGTGATTGAACTTTACCTTATATGGTCGGATTTTATTTGATTTATAACTAACTTATAAATATGATTTTCTCGTATACCCAGTCTCTTGTGCTCTACATCTTGAAGGTTTGTTTGGGATATCTTCTCACTGAGTTTTTTTTTACGTTTAAAACGGTTCCGGTTTGATGAAATTCTAAAACATTCGTCTTTATACAGTTGTCTGTCTAGGAAACGTGGAATAAAAAAAAATTGTTACTGCACTATAGGAAATGCTCTCTTCCAAATCATGATATTGGACAATAAAAACTCTTTCTTCGATGATTATCATTTAAAAATAATAATATGCAGCTATTTAAAAGTAACATGTAATATAATGACAGTGACATAATAACGTTGTTGATTGATGTAGATATACGAGTTGAAAATGTTCTTACGAAGTTAGATATAATATATATATATATATATATATATATATATGTGAAACAAAAATCTTTTTTGGCTTTTTCGCAACTGAATATAGTAATAATATAATAATAAATCAAATAAAATCCGACCATATAAGGTAAAGTTCAATCACACATTATTTGGCTTAACTTTCGTTTACCTGAAACCAGCTATATAGAAAGATATTTTTTTTCGCCTTCTAGAAGCTTCTCCTAATACAGAAAAATTAGAATTTTCCTGCGGAAATATATTATTTCCATTTTCAAGAGTTTAGAATGGCTGATAACTTACATGGAAACTTTGTTTTGCGTTTCATTCTAAACATCTTTAGCGCACCAACAAAATCCTGAGTAGGTATTAGGTTAGCCTAAGTTAGACCATAAAACCATCAATAAAGTTGCGAAAAAGCC